>JAIRCK010000060.1:0-196184 GCA_020744315.1 Curvularia eragrostidis | reverse complement strand
TTTTTCAGCTGTGCTTCGCTCGCTGGTGCATTTGGTGGTGTATGTTCCAGTCCCTTTTTCTCTTCCTCTTACAACACTAGGATAAAAGTTTGTTAGGCAAATACAGCCCCTTTCCCTCTCCTCTTACAGTGACCTGACAGAAGTTTTTTCGCGCAAGGCGCTTGTGGTGGGCCTGTATCTGCCCGAACGAACTTTTGTCAGGTCACTGTAAGAGGAGAGGGAAAGGGGCTGTATTTGCCCAAACAAACTTTTATCCTAGTGTTGTAAGAGGAAGAGAAAAAGGGACTGGAACATACACCACCAAATGCACCAGCGAGCGAAGCACAGCTGAAAAAGAGCGAAATCCGATACTGGCGCTCGTTGCGCTTATACCACATACTCAGATAGTATACTACGCCAGGAAACAGACCGGACTCCGTAACACCGAGGCTTTAGACATGTTAACTCATCGCTGCCTTTCAAAAGCGGTAAAAGAAAGCCAGAAAATCAAAAGGAAGGAGTGATGTAAACTTACAAAAACCGTACGATGAAGAACCCCGTCAGATTCTGGGTGACGCCAATCAGCGTCGCAACGATTCCCCATGCCACTGTCAGCGTCGGCAGCCAGAACCTAGGCGTCGTCCTCTTAAGCACAATGTTACAGGGTATCTCGAACAGGACATAGCCGATAAAGTAGAGAGTCAAGCCAGTAAGATATTGGTTCCCTGTCATGTGCAGGTCGGTGGCAAGGCCCTCGATACGTGCGTTGGCAACTGTAATACGTCAGTATCTATTTCTTTTCTAAGATGGTAGCAAAGAAAGTTAAGAAAGAAACATAAGAAAGGGGACAGACAGTAAAGAAAATCTTACCATTGCTGCGATCTAAGAAAGAAAGAAGATATAATATCGACACTCCGGGAAGCAGCCTCAAGTCAAGTTTTCGCAGCAGTCTCGTCTCGTCCACCTGCCCAGTACTGCCAATGACTTCAGCGGTATCCGACAAACTAGTATTGGAGAGCGCATTCTCCGCGTCGTGTTTATCCTCGGCCATGATCAAGCCCGTCCGCACTTTCTTTCTTCCCGCTGTTCGCAAAGTCGAAAAATGTCCAAAACGGCGCAAAAGATAAAACTATCAATCAACTTTCCCACATCACGGCGCTGGGGGGACGGGATAACACCCCGACTTATTTATCCCGTCGCAACCTTACTACAGTGTCTATCAGACCCACCTTGGGACTTTCCCCCCACCTCCCCCCTTGCCTCCCAAATGATGCAAGAACGTGGCTTGAGCACCAGTGATATTTCTCCAGTCCGTCATAATAGTTACCTGCGAACCCTGTGCAAGCGGTCGGCATCGAGTAGCCATGCATGCACTTGCAGAGATAAGAACGCGCATTTGATTGCTTTAAGAAAATGAAATTCTTCCAATCAATGGGCTTATATGACATCGCAGATGTTCGCGTGTTGGCAAGGTGGGCTGCCCTGTTTGTGTTCCTCGGGCATGCAGTATACGAAATCGAGGGGTGCGATGTCGTGATTGTTGCGGCCCGTTTTCGTGCTAGGCCGTGTTGAGTAAGAGGGCAGCGGGTGCGATGACCGTATTGGAGGAGGGAGGAAGGTACAACCTATAAAATGGTTCTGCTGGGGATTTGGAAAATATGTCTTGCATGCCGAAGTGCAGGTTATGGTGAATAAGAGAAGGGTGGTTTTACCAAATTTGGCATAACTATACTACTTCTATTCATACGTCTTTCTAAGACTTTTGGCACTCTCTAATTGTCGATAACTTACAGTGGTATAGCCTTGAAATCAACCAGTGTCAAACTGTGATTGAATCGTTGAATTATAGAGTCCTGGGAGAGGGGTTCTTTCAAAGGCTTGAGGGTGGTCGGCCACGTGAATTGGAGAACGTAAAGTTAAAATCAGGAAGATAAACACGAACGCCGTATAAGCATGTACAAAAGCTCTTTAGTGCAATTAACTTTGATATAAACCTAGGATATCATTAACCTTTACCCTCGAATATTACTTGCTCGCAGAGCCAACACTACTACGAGTACATATCCCGCCATACCAACAATCGTACAGTACATCACGCTCTCTACTAAAACTTCGGGAAAAACATTGGCGTCTCCCTCTTCCACTTCTGATAGTCCTTCCGGTCTCCATACTTCTTATCGTACTTGTTCTCACTCAGCGGCACTCCGCTAACCTTCAGCAGCAAAAAGCTCACAAAAGCTGGACTGGCCGCGCACATGCCCGCAACCAACGTTTGCCCTGCAATCCCGCCACCCAAGCCCAATGCCGCCTGCGCAGGCTGTCGAACTAACAGACCCGCCGCCGCAATCGCAATACCCGACCAGAGCGTTGCTTCGCCAAAGTAATTCGGGTGTCGTGATTTCGACCACAAACCGTGGGTCAGGAACTCTTCAGAATGCTTCTTTTGCTTCTTCGCCTGCACCCACGCGTCCTTTTGGCGGTCGGCAATGACTTCGAAGCTGAGACCAAAGGCAAAGATGGCGAGACCGAGGATATCAGTCAAGTAGGGTCTGGCGGATATAGCCTGGCCGACTAAGGAGGTAGCATAGGCAGACCTGGGCACAGCGTTGACGAGGATAACGGGCAGAGTACAGAGCGAGACCCATGTTGCCTGGGCGAAGAAAGCAACGAAGAACTTTGCAGGCGAGGTGCGTATCTTGTCGAAACGCGAGTCTTTGCCGTCATCGCTGGAAATGCGTTGGAAGAGGTAAGATCCCACTGTAATCCGTCGTTAGTCACGTGCTCGGCATTTCAATAAGCTGCGAAGATGATTTGTACATCGTGTAGCCCAGATTCCCACTGCGGCGCTCAAAAGTGCCTGTCTCCACCACCACGTCCCTTGCCCGAGACCCTGGCTGCTGAAATACTCTGCCAAACCACCCTTGACTGTCCCTGCAGCCTTCGCTCTCAGATACGGCATCGCCAGACTCAAGGCCGTGCAGGAAAGGTACGTGAGGCTCCCGCTCAGATCGTAGTAGCGTTCTGTTTGCGCTGCAATCGAGGGAGCGGCAACGGCAGCTTGGATACCGTATGCGAGCGCAACTGAGGGTACAAGCGTGCGCAACAACGGGTTTTTGAAGGCCGTTGCTCGCAGGAGCGTTTGTAGGAGCGTCATATTGGAGATGAACTGGGATGCTTCACGGGCCTGCGCAAAGGGTTCAGGTGGTGGGCAAAAGAAACCCCCGCTGAGTGGCCTCTGCTTCTTTTATACACCTGGGTTGCCTAAATCTTATTCTGTGTCACACTGCGCCCAAGAAATACGGTTGTTGGCATGAAACTGCCCGCGCATAGAGTTCAGTACGATTCGTGAGATGCAGCACCAATCTAGACTTGAAGTGGCGATCGATATCGTCATTACTCGCTTACGGCTAACCTAGACAGTGATCAGGTCCCAGCCTCTCGGACACTTGTTGCTCCTAGTGGGGCATTCGGAGCCTGGCGGATGACATAGCATCTATCATCGGTGTATAGCACGGGTGTTAAGGTGCTGTATCACCTATGAGGCACAGCAGGTTTGACATAAATGGCTCGCAAGACATGGAGCGAAAATTCCAAAGGCATGTAGCTATGCTGGCTGTGCTCATTGAACGCCATACGAGCCATGCAATGCTAAAGTCTTCATCATAACACATCTAAATCCTCCAATATACACATCTTGAATAACGACAAAGCAATCCAGTGTCACAGCCCCAGCCCCAGCATGTGCCGACTCGCACTTTTCCGAAGACACTATCTCTTGAACGCTGCGTCGATCTCTTTGCTGCCCCAATCAATTTCCACCTCGCCACTATATACATCCTGATTGATCGTCACCATGCGCTCCGACACATTCATGTACGTCTTCTCGCACTCCTTGAGCACCTTGAACACGAGATCGCGACTGATGGACGGGTCGTCTGCGTCACCAAAGTGCTTGTCGACTCGCTTTTTGAGCGACTCGATGCCCTTGCGCAACTCTTTGGCATCGTGCGAGTGCACCAGTTTCTTGAACACAGAGCGAGAGTGGGAGGAGCGTTGCGAAATAGCCTGAGCGCTGGCACCCGGTTGGCCAAGAAGTGTTTCAGTAGACTCAATAAATTCCTGGCTATTGTTAGAGAGATGCGCAGAAATCAACCATTACAAGTGTACTTACCAAAAGTTTGCCCAGCGGCCGCCGAATGACGGCATCAACATAGAGGCCCATGTGCTCACTGTACTCGTCCTTCGCCTTGCCCTTCCAGTACTCGAGGACTGGAACAGCACGACCATCGACTTCCTCCATGTAGTGGTTCATGTTTTCGATGAGCAGAATATGATAGTTGAGCGCCTCCTTGTCTTCGGGGTCGCCCTGCCCTTGCGAAGCCATTACGGTAGGAGACTCCTTTGCAATGACCTTCAAACTCTCAAACATGGCCTTGTTGATTCTTTGGTATCCGTCATTGACCATGCGGCGGATCTCCAACTGATCGCCGCCTTCAGCTGCCGAGGGCAGCATGTTTTCAATTGCAACCGAGAAGTGAGGGAATGTCTTCATGAAGGATATGACACCCTTGCGTTTCTTGATCTTGACTTTCGTATCCTCAATAGCGCGTATTTGTTCGTCCAAAAAGCGGCTAAAGAGTCCTTGGAGGCGCTCGTGTATCTTTTGCAAGTTTCTAGTCAAGAAGTCCTGGTTCGTTTCCTCGATATCGACCAACTTCCGATCTACGGCACAAAGAATACCTACACCTTGTCTGCGGACAGTCAGTTGTCATCACAGTGTACTTCGAAAACGGGACTTACAAAGGATCGGCTTTGGTGGCCCAGTCAACAAGGCTGGCAATTTCGGCAGGCCAAAACGAGAAGATCTCCTCCATGACTCCAGTCACATGCTTTGCCATGGCTCTGTCTGGCTCGAATTGCTTCCTGATCCACAGGTTAGGCCCTCGGCGATCTTCTGGAGGCGCTGCCTGCACTGCATCAGGGAAGTCCAGCGAGTCTGTCGACGTAGCGTGGAAGAACTCCGTGATAAAATTTTGCTCCGTTAGCAACACAGGGCCTGTATCGTCCAAAACCCTGCTGAAAACATCGTAAGGATGCAACTTGCCGTCCTGAGTTGCCGGTTTTGATTTACTCTCCTTACCCTCTTTACTTTCTTTGTCTCCAGAAGCCGCTCTTAAGCCACGAGCCAAGGTCTGGCTTCGTTTGACGGTCAACTTCCGTGCAGTGCCTGTGATGCTCTCTGGCTCTTTCTCCTGTGTTGTGAAGAGCAGCTCTTGCTCCTCGCCACTAGGTTTCCGAGCAAACTTCCTCCATGCTAGGATATTATCGCGAACCTCTTGTTGATACAATTGCGCTGCTTGGTTCTGGTACATTCGGAGGAGCATATCCCAAGAAGCCCTGTCAATCTCCTTCGCGAAGAGCATTACTGGACTCAACATCCACAGCTCGCTCCGGCCAGCATCATGTGCTTCAATGTTCTTCTTTAAAGACGGCATAGAACCCTGGTCGAGATTGGAAAGTGCGTCTTTTGTTGACAAGAAGGCTGCGCCAAAGGTAATCTCCATATGCTTTTTGAGTCGCTCAAGGAACATGGTTCCTTCACCAAGATACCTATCCCGCTTCTCTTGCAGAGCTTGCATGGTTGCAAGATCGCTGTTGCCTATTCCTGACCTGCTGTTCATCGGATTCAGGGCATCATGGGCGCTTGCTCGGCTTCCTGCCACAAAGGATGGGTCAATAGTAACCAACGCTTTGTAGAGAAGAACCAAAGAATTCTCAATGTCCTTGAGGCCGTTGATCTTCCCTATTGGAGCACGTCTCAAGGGCTCCAACTGATCTGATGTAATTGAAATGGTATCGACGAGTTGTCGGAGTTCTTGTTGTAGTAGACGCTGGTTGGCGGTCTGTACTTGCAGACCCTGGCTTTGAGCTTCGATGAAAGCAATGTCATCGTTCAGGCTGCTCAATTCGACATTGTACAAGGTCAATAGACCTTCGAGTTCATCACATTCAGCGATGGCGCGATCTAACATGCGTTCAACGGCCTCTACCCGGTCGTCCTTCTGCTCTAGGTGGTTCAGCCAACTCCCTGCTTCGACGCGAGCGATTTCGCGCTTGATATCAGCTTCGAGAGATTCGATGTGTTTGTGCGAAAGCTCATTACTACCCCAGCCTAACTCTGATAATAGATTGTCGAATTCTAGGCCTCGCTCGTCGAGGATGCTAGGATCTATGCCGAGCTTTGAAATGTTCACAATTTGCTGGTTAGACCTACGCTTCTTGCGTCGGACTTCCGGCTCTGGCTCAGCATTTCTTGCCGCTGCCTTTTCTGGAGCTGGGGGAGGAACTTCCTCTTCCGGCTGTTGTGCAACCCCAGGCAAAGTCGGCACTAACGGACCAGACACAGTGACTGATGGCACAACCTCGGTACTGATACGCGGTCGTTCTTTCGATGACCGATCTGGTATAGGAGGAGGTGCTTCCTCTGGCTTCTTCTCTTCTTCTGGTGGTTCTTCCTTCGGTGCCTCTTTCGGTGTCTCTTTCGGTGCCGGCCGTTGAGGTACAAACACTGCATTGACACCATCAGGTTCGTCAGATGCTTTTGTGTCTTTATTAAAGAGTTTTGCTGCGGCACCGCCGGCACGAGGTTTGAAAGCTCCTGCTGCTGCTGCCGCCTTCCGGAATTTGTTTGCCGCACTGTCACCAGCCAATGACTTTTTCACCATTGGGCCAAGACCAGGACGATGTGAAGCCTCAGTCTCCTGCTCTTCCGTCGGTCCGTTGGTATTTGGGGTAGATTCGGGTTGGGGTTCAAGTTCGGGCCCTGGTTCAGTTCCTGTTGACGGAGTTTGTGTAGGGGGTGCGGGTATTGGATCTTGTGGAGGTTCTTGTGGAATAGGAGCTGCGGGTATTCGTGGCAGTGGAGAAGTGGGTGGTGGTGTAGGTTGTGCTCTAGGCAATGTACCTTCGGAACGTACAATGCTATCTTGAGAAGTAGGCTTGAGCCTCTCTGGTGTTTCTTGAGGTCTTCTTCTAGGCGGGACTTCCATTGGCGGAGCAGGCGATCCTGACGGTGTGTGGAAGGCTGACCGCGAGTCTGTGCCTTGACTATCAAAACTACGTTGGGACAGCTGAGATGGGCGCGTTTCCATGGTCGGCCTTCTCCGCTGTGGAGGCTCTTCTGGAGGTGTGTCCTCAGGCCGATTGAAGTTTGAACTGGCGTTGCTTTGAGAAGTACCTGGTCGAACACCACTCTGGGCCGTACCAGGTCTTAGACCCCTAGGAGATGGATCTCTTCGGGGCGAAGCGAAATCTCTTGGTCTACGTGCTTCTGGTGTCGAGATGCCTGGCGCTGCACCATCCAATGATCGCTCGTCGAATGACCTTTCTGACCGCTGAGACTGGCCATCTTCAAGGGGCGGCCCGCGTCCAGGACTGAGACTTGATGGGAGTTTTGCAGAATCTGGAGTCTTTGGTCGGCTAGCAAACTCTGAAGCTGACGACTGTGGTGTCAAGTTGCGCGATGCAAAGGGTGGTGTTGGCGGAATAGAATTTGGACCAGGACTGGGACTGGGGCCCGGGCCCGGGCCGGGACGGGGCCGCATACTATCCCCACTGGGTCGCGCCCGAATAGCTGGATCCATCGGTCGCTTTTGCCTCAGGTCAGGCATAGACGGAGCAGCTTGCATCTGGTTCGGCAGGTTCGGTAGGAAAGGTGGACGTCTACGAGCTTCATCGCCCGTGTTCGGTCTATCTCCAGAGCGGAGGTCATCATCTGGTCGACCAGGTCTTCTCGGACCCTGAAGTTCTCCCGGTGGCCTTCTGAAGTTTGGATTTGGTCCAGGGGGAGGCCCTCTTCTGCTATCCTCTGATGGCAGGGGCGATACCTCTCCTGGTCTCCTTGGAGGAGGACCACCTGCTCTTGGAGCCCCAGGTCTCTGCTCCAGTGGACTCGGCCGCTGTGGCCCTGGACTTGCGCCTGCTTGGCCACCTGCTGCAAAAGCGGCACGTCCCTCTGCCGTAGCGAGATGCGGTTGTCCATTTGTGAGGCTGTTTAATTCGGCCGCGCTGAATCCGGTCAAGAGGGGAAAATCTCCTTTCGTGTACTTGTTGTAAATCTTAACCATGCTCCCGATGAAAAACTCCTTCTCCTTGGCAGTACCGGCTTCCCAATAGTATGGCTTATTGATAGTCACAGCGAAGCCTTTGTCTCCTGCCCACTGCTTGCGCTGCGCTTCCTCTTCATTTGTTGGATTTAGGTGGACAAAGTTCTCGACAGCAGAGAGCTCTTCCATGGGCCATGATTTGCCGATAGAGAAGGTACCATTGGCGTTTTCTCTTGCTTTGTGCAGCTTGACCCTGCCTGTGTTGCGCACAGATATCATGATGATTCTCGCTTTCTTGTTCGAAGGCGGCGAGTTTGGTGGAGGCGGAGCCTGAGGATATGCGCCGTCTTCTTGGACGCGAATGTGTGTAATGTAGGATTCCTGGACTGGGATGCGTCAGTATAGTTTAGACAAAGTCTATTATTCCACAGGATAGGTAGGACCTAGCCGTATATCCCAACTGTCATTGTGGTAGCATCCAGAAACACGTACGCTGTCCCTGCTCATCCATCTTGGAGAAGCAGCTCTCAGTAATCCTCCGCCGCTCGTCGTCAAACCGCTCCGCGCGCGACATTCCAGAGGGCGTAGAGCTCGAGCTCGCAGAAGGGGGGGCTCCTCTTGACCCCCCAACGGGTGGGCGACCCGGGGGAGCTCGAGGGTCCCCGCCTCCATTGGTGTAGTTGCGTGGCCTCCCGTCCATGTTGATTTGCGCCTTTGCGACTACACTCGGAAGGGCCCCAGATCCAGGTGAATGATACACCAACTACTGTCGCCCGGCGGTAGCGAGGTTTCCTCGTGGTGCTGCCATCAATGGTGAATCGTGGTAGCGGTGGGTCTTGCGATGCTGAGCTGGTTGGCCGGTTCGTCGGCCATCAATGAGCGATGGGAGTCGGGCAGCAATCAATATGAATGCAAAAATTCGCCGTACTGTGGGAGCTAAGGCGAGTGTGTGCAAGACGGAGCAATGTGGAGGAAGAGTACCAGGCCCCAGATGTCTCCTTGCGCGGACGAGCGACGTCTGGCGTCGTGTACACCCTCCCATATGAGACGGCAGGCGCGCGGGACAAGGATCACGCTTGCGGCTTAGCGCCATCCGAGGTGCATTCCGCCCGCCGTAACTTTTTTCTCGCGCGCCAGGTTTGCGACCTTTACTTCTCCACAACCTACCTGCATTACTGTAACGCGACACAAAGTTCCGATTGCGCATCATGGCTGCCGACAAGAAGCTCGCCAAGAAGTCCAGCGCCGACAAGAAGCAGGCCAAGACTGCAGCGACCAAAGAAACCGTCCAAGTACCACTTGATCTCGTGAAGAAGTTTCTCGAGCAGCAGGGTGAAAAGGGCGCTGCTAGCAAGCTCGAGGGTTTCGAGAAATGGGAAAAGACTGGCGGGGCTAGCAAGACTCAAGATGCGTCTGAGCCTATGGACGTTGACGAAGACAGCGACTCCAGCAGCGCCTCCAGCATCGCCTCCAGCAGCGACTCTGATAGCGACTCTGACAGCGACTCTAGCAGCGAGTCCGAGGCCGAGACAAAGCCTCAGAAGGCTAAAAAGGCTATTTCTAAAAAGGCGCCTGTAAAGAAAGACGACTCAAGCTCATCCAGTTCGGACTCGAGCTCAGACTCTTCCGACTCTGAGTCGGAAGAGGAAAGCGCCCCCGCCAAACCGAAAGCAAAGAAGACCAAATCCGCCTCTTCGTCCTCGGCGTCTTCATCCAGCGACTCTAGCGACTCCAGCGATTCGGATAGCAGTTCGGACGACGAACCTGCAAAGGTCGCTCTGCCCGATTCTGATTCCTCCGACGCCTCCAGCGATTCATCATCTAGTGATTCCGACAGCGATAGCAGCTCTGAGTCTGAGGCGGAGAAGAAGACTATCAAGGCAAACAAGGGCAAGAAGGCTGCTTCACCCTCTTCTTCCTCTGCTTCTAGCGCCTCGGATTCCAGCGACTCCAGCGACTCCAGCGATTCAGACAGCGACTCCGACGCAAAGCCTACCAATTCATCAAAGGCTAAGAAGAGCGAGAAGAAGGCAGCAACGCCTTCTTCCGACAGCGATTCCAGCTCTTCTGACAGTGACTCCGATTCCGAATCGGAAAAGGAGACAAAGTCCGCTCCGCTCGAGCGCAAGGGCTCCGCCAGCGACTCGTCCCAGACTTTGCCCGCAGCATCACCTGCGCCTACTAGTAACAAGCGCAAGGCCGACTCACCTTCGGCAGAGGCCCCCAAGTCAAAGCGAAGTCACGTAGAGAACCGATTCCAGCGCATCAAACCCGATACAAAGGTCGACCCTAGGCTTGCCAGTAACGCATATGTTCCATATGATTATGCCGACCGCGCTCATGCCAAGTTGATTGTCACAAAGGGAAAGGGGTTTACCAAGGAAAAGAACAAGGGAAAGAGGGGCTCTTACCGAGGTGGTATGATTGACACATCTGGTGGAAAGAGCATCAAGTTCGAGGACTAGACGGCAGATCAGCTTCTCAAAAGATTATTTCCAGGTCCACACATTCTGCCGTCCTAGCTGTATCCTACACGTGCAGTCACCCGGAATAACAGAAACAATATCTGTGCTGGTGCGCGTGAGCAGCAACGACGAAGCAGCCGTCGTGGGGCCACTAAGATGGCATAAAAAACCATGGATCATTATGGCGAATTGGAGTTATTGTGTACACCAAAAGCAGCATACCCTTCGATGACGGTACTTTATATTAGATCTTTAGTGCGTGCCAGACTTTTCCCCAAATATCTGGCTAGATCAATAGATATATACATACTCTATATTTACTCTGTACAGCCATATCCCCAAACGACTCATCCGCGATCTTACATATGAACCGTGGGTGGCAGCATTAGGCGCTCCCAGTTTCACAAGATTCTGTTTCGTCTTCATCATGCATGCTTATTTGTACCTCTTCCATCACTTTCCCGATCAATGATGCCCTGTGGAGTCTCAGTACCTCCCAAGTCGATAGCGCATACCCTATCCTAGGCCTCGTTTCATTCCGCTGGTCACCCAACCCGTTTCTTAGGCCTTTTCTCCATCCTGGCTGAATTCAACCGGAAGATTCATGCCCACTCTCCTCGCGCTTAATCGTACCCTCTCCTCTTCAGTCATGCCCATACCGGGATTGTACCGCTCCAGGAGCGACGCATATGTCCGTTGCGCTTGCACGTATTGTACGAATTGTTCTGCCTGCTGGATTTGCCCTTGCGTACTTGAGCCGGCCTTTGGTGTAGCGATGCTTGATCGTATGCTTTTTTGAAGAAGGGAGGGCGCAGATAGCTTTTGGTGGCGTGTGCGGGTCGTTTGGGGCGTGGAGGGGAGTTCGCGGAGGAGACGGCGGTAGAGAGAGCGGATTTGCGGCGTTGCAGATTGTGCCATTGTAACGGTTGTAGTTCGAATATAATTTTCTGGACTTTGTCGAGGCAGGAAGCAGCCACCAATGCGCTTGAAGTTGAGTTATCCGTGTCTGAAGTGGAGTCGAAGTTCGCCGCGGAGGTGCTGCGGCGAAAAGTTGCAGACGAGCACGGACCAGGCGTGAACTCGACATGCATTCAACTTGATTGCCTAGACTCCATAAAGAATGCGCACAACGAATGGTCTTCCGCTGAAACCGGGCTACATATGCCGTCACTGCACGCAAAGCCTCTCCCTTCAGCACTCTAAGCTTCTTACGCGAGCACAACTACGGCCACAGACCACCAATGCTTATCAAGAGGATGTACCGAACGCGAGGTTGCGGCTCCAGAAACACTGGTCTGGCGATGCCAGAGCTAAATACAGGGTAAAACCGCCAACAGAGAGTACTCTGCATATGAGCAAGACGCAAAGTAATTTCCGCTTGGAATTGTCCGATGAACAGAAACCATCTGAGACAAGTGGTGGGCCATCTTCAGAGGAACCACGACCACTCTCAATGAGAGAAAGACGACAGCGGAGAAGAGAGGGCACACTCAGGTCATCCCCAATACGTGTCAGCCCAGCCCATCTTCCAGAGCGAATGATGCGACAATTGCAGACCCAACCGGAAAGTACGAGGCCAGTAGAAGCAGTGAAGGAGGTAATATCTGATGGCACCTCGGTGCCACAAGATCTCGGAACCGCAAACTTTCCATCGTCGAATAAGTTCCCAGAGTCATCAGAGTCATCCAAAAGAGGTGCACAGAGACGTTCACGGAAAGGAAATGCTACCGAGGTCGTGGAGGAGCTCCAACCATCTACGCCCTCACCACCGCTGGGCTCAAGACGCAAGTCCGAATCCGCTGTAGCGTACATAAAGCCAGAACTCCCTCCTAGCCATGTGAAGCTTCATTTTAGCAAATTGGAAGACTTCCACTGGTATTGGGAGTCATTCCCGCCAACGATTGCGCAAAAGACCCAGGCGAATCACTTTTTCACAAATAATAGCAAGAACGCAAAGTTGCTTCGAAGCATAGCTCAGTTCCGCATGTTTCCAGAGTCCGACGTACCTGAGGTGGCTTTTGTCGGTCGCTCTAATGTTGGCAAGAGCTCACTGTTGAATGCCGTTGTAAATGCGGACATCAAGGCGCTATTGGCTCGTACATCATCAACGCCGGGCTTCACCAAAACAATGAACCTCTACGGCTTAGGTGCCGGAAATGGCGTGACGATCAAGAAGCAACCGAGCGGACGCGACAAGATCGTAGGCTTCAGCGGCTTGACAATCGTCGATATGCCCGGGTACGGTGAGGGCTCGCTTGCCTCCTGGGGAGTGGAAATCATGAAGTACATAAGAAGCCGGAAACAACTTCGCCGTGTCTTTGTCCTATTGGACGCTGAACATGGCATTAAGGACAAAGACCGTTCACTGCTGGCTTCCCTACGCCTAGCGGGTGTTAGCCATCAGGTTATCCTTTCAAAACTAGATAAGCTCTATATTCCCGATGCCAAAGACATTAAGCGCTTCGATGGCAAATCCGCCCGTCGTTTGACGCCAAAGGGTACACCGGAGAGTCTTCGGCAAGCCATGGAGAAATTGAGGAATGAAATTCAGCCACCAGTTGGAGGAGGCGCATTGGGAGAGATCCTGGGTGTCAGTGCTGAGACGCTGGTTGATGGCAAGAGATTGGGCATTGATCATGTCAGGTTTGCTATTCTGAAAGCCGTAGGTTTGGATGCAAAGTTCAAGAAGGACGTCACTACGCCCTGGGCGGAGGATCAGTAACTGTGTTTGAACTTGCACTTGGATTTTTGGCCTATATACTTTTAGCTTTGACTTGAATTCCGACAGCCAAATATCGGGACGCATCGGCTAAACGATAGTTCGTTATGTGCCAACGAATGAGTGTGAAAAGTCAATATAACATTAAACCCTAAGCAATATATATATACATCACAACGTTGAAAGAAGATAGCAGACATTGAAACCAAGGTATTACTGCTGGGGTAAGTGAGCCAAGCTTTGCGAGGAAGGTTTCGCATGTTGATCTGCCGACGTCTCCTTGCGGGGAAGCGGGTTCGGCGAAACTCCGACGGTACATTGCCCGTGAAGGGGTATCTCCAGCAAGACTCGGCACTACTGGCATTCAATGGGCATGAACCTGCCGGCGGAGTTATCCGATCGAGATCAGCAACAGATGTCCAATCGCCTTTGAGTATGGGCAAAACGTCGGCCGAAAGCTCCGTTTCCCTCATGTATATGAGTAGATTACCATGGCTACGTATCCTTCCATTAACACAATCTCGATCTTGAAAACATGCGTATTCTCATTACAGGAGCCGCCGGCTTCATTGGCCACTTCGTTGCAAAAAAGCTGCTTGAGGACGAAAAAGCCACTCACTCACTTATCCTGACGGATATCATCGAACCTCCTATCCCAACCAACATTCATTCTTCTAGCAATGTCAAAGCCATCAAAGCAGACTTATGCACACAATCCGAGGCCGTGGTTACACAAGACATAGAAGCCGCATTTGTATTCCACGGAATCATGTCTTCTGGCGCCGAAGTCGATTTCGATTTAGGCATGAAAGCCAACTTCGACGCTACCCGAGCGCTTCTCGAAACAATCAGGAAGACATGCCCTGGAGCCCGAGTCATATATGCTTCCAGTCAGGCCGTATATAACAACTCCGTTACACTCCCGGTCACGGAGTCACAAATGCCGACCCCAGAAACGAGCTACGGGGCCGAGAAAATGATGTGCGAGTACCTCATCACAGAGTATACGCGCCGCGGCTTCATCGACGGCATATCACTACGCTTCCCTACTGTCTGCGTGCGCCCAGGCAAACCAACTGCAGCAGCGAGTTCATTCATCAGCGGCATGATCCGCGAGCCTATGAACGGCATCAAATGCGTTATTCCCCTTGAAGATAAGCAATGGCGTCACTGGCTTTGCTCCCCAAGGATTCTGGTCCAGAATCTTGTATACGCTGCTACGCAATTTGATACCAATCGCCTTGCTAAATTCGACCGCGCCATCAATTTCCCGGGTATCGGTGTTTCCATTCAGGATATGATGGATTCGCTGGAGAGAGTAGGTGGGAAAGATAAGTTGGCGCTGCTAGAGATGAAGGAACAGGCGGAGTTGAAGAAGATATTGGAGTCGTGGCCGGCGGAGTTCGATAACAAGAAGGCTTTAGAACTGGGATTCGAGAGGGATACAGGGTTCGATCAGATTGTTAGGGATTATGTAGATAGTTTAGGAGTGACGGCGAGTGGGGACCAGAGGGAAGAGAAAGTTGAGGGCGTGAGGGTGAATGCTGTAGAAGTGGTGATGTAGAGTAGAGAGACGTGGTAACAGAGATACATCATGTTTACTCAGATCTTACCTAGACCCGCAGAAGTGATTTTACAACATGTACACATAAAATCTAGCATCGCTATCCGACCCTGTATTTGTGGCTCCATTTTCATTTGATTATCAAAGCCTCCATTTCACTCACAATTTGGCAAGGGCCTCCAGAATACTCGTTGCGCGCCCCAACCACCTCGGCCAAAATGCCGTGTTCCATGGTCTTGGCTAATAGCCCACCTGCATAGTACGCATTGGCGATCTTACCAGTTAACACGGCATAGGTCATCTGCGCAATGCGGGGTGGTCTAATCCGCGGGGAAGTATCCACAGCCAAACCAGCTTACCATAAATAGCTATCTGGGAACTTCGCTGACACAAAATCTTGCTGATACTGCTTTTGTGACTCGTGAGAACGATTTTTCGTATATGCAACCTGGTGTATACTTGTAATTCTTCACCATGGACACCGATACGGCTTCTACCAGAAAGAAAGACACATCTTGTGAGCACATCGAAGCCACCTCCGATACTCATAGCCCTATACCGGACATTCTGAGCCACTACACACCCGAGGAACTAACTTCCCTCGAGAAGAAGCTCGTTCGGAAGATCGATATCCGTGCCCTACCCATCTTAATCATCCTCTTTTTACTCAACGTCCTCGACCGAAATGCCATTGCAAACGCGCGTCTCGGTGGTCTGGAAGCCTCATTGCGCATTGACGACGTGCAATACCAAACGGCCGTCATGGTACTTTGGGCCGGTTACATCTCTATGATGGTGCCGTCGAACATGCTTCTCTCCATCTTCAAGCCTCGGCTTTATTTGCCTACTGTTGTTATCATTTGGGGCGTTGTATCTGGAGCTACGGGCTTTGTGCAAAATCATGCTGGTCTGGTAGTTCTGAGATTTCTCGTTGGAGTCACAGAAGCTCCTTATTTCCCTGGATGCATCTTCTTTCTTTCTTGTTGGTATACTAGGAAAGAGCTGCCTAGCCGCATTGCAACTTTCTATTCTGGATACACGCTATCCTCGGCCTTTGGTGGTCTTATTGCCGCTGGTATTGTTGATGGAATGGATGGTCTTGGCGGATACCCATCTTGGAGGTGGATGTGAGTATTAATGTGGTATGAAAATGTAATAGATTCTGACTGATCCAATGTCTAGCTTCATTCTTGAGGGCGCGTTGACTATTGTCGTAGCGTTTGTTGGGTACATACTTCTGCCTAATTACCCATCCAATACCTCTTTTTTATCGTCTGAAGAGACTGCTATGGCTCAATGGCGTCTTGAGCGTGAGAATGATGGCATGGCAGACGAAGTGGAAGAGTCTGTCTTCACTGGTCTGAAACAAGCCTTTTCCGACCCCAAAGTGGTAGGTACACTTGAGAAGCTTCATAAAGCTCTAAGAAGTTACTCAGCTGACTATTATTACAAAATCAGCCACTGCTTGTCTTCATTCAGACCTGTGCCGTCGTTTCAATGAGTTTTACCTACTTCTTCCCATCCATTGTCAAGACGCTCGGCTTCCCACGTGTCCAAACTCTGCTGCTCACAGCACCCCCTTACTTCTTAGCCTTCTTCTTTTCAATCCTTAATTCTTGGCATTCAGGGTGCACGGGTGAGCATTGCTTTCATATTGTCATTGCATGCGTCATATCCGCCATTGGTCAAATTATCTCCATGTCGACATATCAGACCGGGCCTCGGTATTTCGCCATGTTTCTCCAAGCAATGGGATCTTTTTCGGCCTTTCAGCTCATATTGCCTTGGGTTTCTGCTACTGTTTCGCGCCCGAAAGCAAAGAGAGCTGTGGTGCTTGCGCTAGCAACGGCTGTATCTAACGCAACAAACATCGCAACTGCATATCTCTACCCTGAATGGAGCGCACCGTAAGTAGCAAGTACTCCCTTACTTGAGACTAAACTGATTATTGCGTCTAGTCTCTATCGTATGGGATGTATCGTGTTGACGGTAGCACTGCTTTGTTGCGCAACTGCATCTGTCATCCTGCGGTTCTGGCTTCAGAAACTCAATCGCAAGTCAGATCGGTGTGTTGGCATAGAAGGAGTCGCCAACGGACCAGGTGTACTCTTTCGCTACACCCTATAAATCCTGAGTAGGACGGTGTTGATGCGTTAGTACAATTATGTACAAGAAGAACATCACGACCAACAGACCAGCGGTACAAATATCATGTCAGAATAATACGCTGTCTTCGCGGGCTACACTCGTGCTACTCGTATTTAAATCTTTTAAAATGTATCGAAACTGGAGTTAAATTTGTTCGATTAAGATTAAAGTGGATGCTCCATGGTTCGAATCCTACGTGGTAGAAATGCAATGAACGGCAACAGTTTCAGCTCCTTCGCGCTTTTCCCAGCCTCATCCTTATCTGTATTGTGGAATCCTTCATACACCTAGTTTGTCATGATCCCGTGAAAATCTGTGTAACATTGTGTTTCATGGACCGAGCGTTTTCCTAAAAGATCGCGAAAGCCGATGCACGAATCTGTGGGGGCGGAGCGCAGCCACCCTACTCCACGTTTCAGTTATATCGTATCAGTCTTGCAGAGGTGACGGAGCGCGCATTGTTGGTCACTGGCGGCTGGGCCAAGTAAAAGTCTACAGCGAAACTGTCAGTTCCGCAAATCAGAGGCTACGGCGTGAAAGCTGATGCTGTATGCACATCGTCCATCCTGTTTCAGCCTCACGAATTTGACCAAGTGTACCACATTCTAGGAGTGTTCCCCTGATGTGACATGAAGGTCTTTTAATATTTGAATATCGCAACATTTTTGGGCGCTTTCTCTAAACAGATCTAACTCATCACGCTGTCTTGAGCACCTGTTATCACATCGGCTCTAGCTTCTAAACTGCACTACTGATCAAGTCTCGAAGCGCTGCATCGGAAATGGCGCCATCTCCCACCAAATTCAAGAAACCGAACTTGAGCAGAAAAGTCTTGAAGGAACACGGGATACGCTTCTATGACGAGATTATCAAGGACTATGACGAAGACGCCTTCCTAATGCCAATATATCATAATATCACCCGCACTCAAGAGAAATTTCCACTACATGTGGAGAAAACAATGAAAAAGGCATTAGAGGAGTTTAAATGCTCAGGACATTATGCGGGAATCGCTCAAGACCAACAGTGGGATCTGATGCCCCCTATCGACGCGTTTTGTGCGAACAAGAGTTTCATCAAAAGCAACATGTATACTGGAGTTGAGAAAGAGCTCGAAGAGTGTAGGGTGATCAGCGAGCTGGCAGTGAGGTTGAGGAAGACAAAACCCCCAGAAAAAGCTTGGGAACGAGAAATATACACAAAGATATTCAGAGCATATGACGTAATGTACAGCGATTCAGATGAACATCGGTAAGTGCTTAAGATCTGATTCGAAGAACAGTTAAGCTTATTCAAATAGGAACCTGTTTAAACGATGGGAACTGTAAGTAGCCTGAAATTCGGCAAGCCATATCTTACTTACAATAGGAAAGGCACGCAGATGTTTGTTGGAATGAATGCTCTTTGGGTGAACTCACATGTCCCAAACCAGACCTGACTTACGCGTTCCCGATCATTGACACAGCACAAGAGATGGCCACTAAGCATCGGTTCGACCGGCATGTCAAAAGCTTCTCGTTACCCGTTCTCCAGTCACTCCAAAATACACAAAAAGGCGGCTTACGGCCGTCTCCAAACAGTAATCTTCGAAAGTTGGACCCAAATAAGTCGTCAGGAGGCGCTGCAGAGCTCATGTGTTTCCCTTGGGCTATCGTTGAGCTCAAGACGACTCCGTGGAAAGCCGACCAAACGAAGTTCTGCTACTGTCAGGCTGCTAATGCATCTGCTCAAGCACTCATTATGCGAGAAGACTTGGCAAAAAGGGCACACGGCCCTTCTAGACAAGCTCTTGTTATCTTCTCATTTACATGTGTTGGCCCAAATGTCCGACTGTGGCTTACGTATCGAAGCTTAGTGAGTACAAGGACAACTTGTGAAGGGTCTTACGCAGCTAATAACCTTATAGAAGAAAGGTTTAGTGCGTATGCGCTGTATTTGGGCGACCTCGCTCGAGCTTGCATGGGGTGTTTTCGCTTTGCGTAGTAAGATCGACAATGTACGTGAATGGGTCTACGATCGGGTGAAACCGGAGCTTGCTAGATGGATTGAAGCAGCTCGGGGGTGTCCAATACCCCGCGTTAGCCTAAATCATGAAGTGATTATGGTTGAACAAATGAGAAAAGATACATCCCAAAGGCGACAATCTGAGGGTACAACGGCGAATTCTTCCCAAGATATTCACTTCCCAAACCGCTCCAATGCACCAAGCCCTACTTTCAGTCGGTTTGGAAGTTCATTGGAGCATAGAGTTGAGAAATGCGGAGATGAAGACCGAGTCGGAACCGACAGGGCTAAGACGAACAGAGACAGGAGTAGCAAAGGGAGAATCCTTATGTTTGGTCAGGCTGAGATGAATAGGTACAAGAGTAGCCAAGAGAGCACCGGCCTCTTTGGTACTTACAATGCCGTGATGGACAGAAGTAAAAGTGGTAAAGAAAGAAATGACGAAGATAGGAGCGACACAGGAGAAGACAAAGATGAAGGCTACTCCAGCCCGCATAAGAACAAGTTGAGAAACGATACATCCACTTTGGCGTGGCAGCATCAGCACGGAGTTTCTTGTGGTTGTTCTAACGAGACCTGTTGGATAACGGACGGTGAATATGACACAGACCAGTATGATGAATACCGCGAAGAAGACGAAGACGAAGACGAAAACGATGAAGAGGACGAAAATGATGATGAGAAAGAGGATGGAGAGGATGAACGAGATCTTCTATACAGCCTCTCTTCGCTATCTCTCCAAACCAGGAGATAATGTAGATTGAGTACTCCGTATAGTACAGCTTCGGTTATGCCAGCATTGGACATAGTATACTATGCACAAACATAAAAATCTTGTCAAATTTATGCAAAGGTACATGAATATAACGGAACAGTGAGCTGAAGTTACCTTGGCTTTCCTATTGCAGGGATCTCGGCCATACTACGTCCGACACCTGACATTGTTGCGTGCTAGTTAATAGCGACGTCTGACAATTGACAACTTCACCTGGCATTGTCTCTTCCAAGCGAGCAATTCATTTCGCATCCTTCGGACCTCTATATACACACAAATGTACGTTCATTTCTACACCTGGAGTACTTTCAAAATAAAAATACTATCATTAGATTTATAGAAACTTTTCATTGGAGTATGGACAGCAAGGGAACACAATCTGACGTCGGTAAACATCGATCAATTTCGATATACGAGAATTGACATTCCTGTTCGATGTCTCGGACGCCTCGTCTTCTTCATGCTCTTATTTGTGGTTTCTTCTTTTACTACATTTGAGTGACATATGGAAAACGCTAAAATATGCAATTCTATGAGCATGTAGGGGATCTAGATCCATCAGAGGAAAGCCGTTTTTGGCTGAGATTGCTCTCGAAACAAGCCCGGGATCGCGATATCGTGATTGCGGTAGCATGATTATGTTGCCATGCTTGTGGCCTAGAGCCTGCAGCTTTGTGGTCTTGTGTTTGCTATGCTGTGACTGTGGTGTGATGATTATAATTCCATTATTTTAATATTGTGTTTGTGATGATGTTTTCGTGATGGTGCACTCGTTCTGTTGCTATGCTTGTGCAGTAGAGTTTGTGAGTTTGTGATCGTTGTAATTGCTCAGGATGATGTTGGTACCGGGCTTTCCTAAGTGATCTTCCCCTTCGACACTCCTGCAAACTTTGAGCAATCAAGGAACCAACTCTGACCCTTCCTGCTATATTTTGCATCTCCCACGATTCTGAAATAGCTTCAGAACAGTGTGTTTCCACTCGTCCTCGCCTATATACTACATTCTCCCAATGTTATGATTTTTTCTTATGTGCATAATAGCATAGCCACTCAAATCACCTTCCAGCGTTTCACTCTCCGGACAAACAGACCTAGGCAATGGAATAACCGATGTCAACCTCTCTGCTTCGTCTAACGATTTCACTTCTTGGGTGCGCGTGCTTTCCCCATCGTCATTCTTAACGGTGTTTCTGCCTTTGAGCAGGATGCATTGCCAACACAATGCGGTGGTCTTTGATTGTCGGGCGAGGCAAAACTCCGCCGTTCCGATGAGGTACATCATCTCACACTATATCAATGGCAAAGAAAGAAAAAAGGGCAAACTATGAAGATGCCGCTGCAAAACAGTATATGCCGTGCCGGTTGACAAGGTGTGCGATTCGATCCCGGATTCATTTCGTGGTTGTCGGCTAAGTACCCTAGAAGACAACTGAGAAGAAGACAACTCGAAGAAGACATGTGTTTGACGTGGACATCTTCATGGACCCAGTTGCGTGTTCTTGGAGTACTACGCAACCTTAGGCGCTTTGCTTACTTCTGAAGCGTCCATTTCCTCGCCCTCCACGGCTACAACCTTAGAAAGCTACGTTGGTTGTTGTCTAACTACTGGTGGCAGAGTGGATCGATGCCTTGTATATCCGCACGCTGGGGAAAAACTGGATGGATATGTCATAGTCTTTGCTGCATGCCGCATGTTCGATCCCATTACACAACGACAAGATCTTCTATATACGGTCGTATGTTCATGCCCATTTCAGCGACAAGCTTGAAGTCTTTCGGGAACCACAATGATACCCCCATCACCATTTTGCCACCGGATCTATATGAAGACTCAACCAAGGTAACAGTGCCCTAGAGGATCACAACAACGAACACTCCTCTTGGTACGAATCCGTCGCGTTGTCGACTATACTGCAAAGATCACAGACGAAACATGCTTCTTTTAAGAAGCAGACTAGAATGAGAGTTGCGCTCCTCGAGACCACTTCACCTTGGATTCTTGAAACCCAATTCAGTGATTCGTGCGTCGACGTTGATCCGCAAGATGACATTGAGCGTGCACTTCGAGATATCCAGATAATCTCGCACCATTCTGTAACAAAGCAGCGATATATATAAAGAGGATTGCCGAATCTAAAGAGGGCTCCAAGAGCGGACCCGATGCGTAGTCATGGGTGCTTTCCGTAGCGACTTTAAGCCATCACTGAGGGAGCATCTCGCTCGTTCGTCAGTAGGGTAGTCTTGGTGTCAAGATACAGCAGTCTCTCGCTTGAATCCGGGCACAAGAGGAAAAGGAATATCACCAGCAACACACCCGCGAGTACGTCAGTTCCTCGGCTCTGCATTCGGAAGGCAAGATCGAGGGATACAAATTGGAGCTAAGCAATATACAACGCCCTGGTTCGCCTCTATACTATATCCTGCAGGAAACAGTGTCAACACTAAAACGACGACGGCAAGTACGACGACGGCGATTACCCCTCGGAAATCGAGATCTCCAGGGACTAGTCAGATTCCAGAGACACGCCTCGCCCACACTACATCCGCTCCAAAAATCCAACTAGGAGCCGAACGCATGCCAGAAGCTAGATACCCCCAAGGTAAATGAGAAGGAAAATATAGGACAAACATTGCGTACGATGTTGTAAGGGAGAAGGCTAAAAAAGAGCAGAGAGGAAAGGAGGCAACCAACCAGAGTATAAGAGAGCCAGCCTCCTGTCAAGCGCAAAGAAAAAGAAGCAAACGGGGAGCGATCCAACACAAAGGAATGGGATTTATGTTTCTGATATTGAGCACGGTCTTGATGACTCCAGTATGAAGCAAGTACTCAATGGCTCTGACATCGAGGATGGCTCATATATATATGTGGAGGCTCTGCTCAAAGAAGCAAAATTACAGCTGATGGCTTCAGTTGTTGCCAAGGACCAGGCGAACTTGCGGAGATCAAGAGCAATTGCAGCTTCTCCTACATCGAATCATTGATGAATAGACAGCGCATGGGTTCTACTATGGATGTTTTGGAGGGCGACGAAGCCATGTATATGAACTTCTTCTCGGCCCTGACCCTTTCCGAATGCGTCTTGCGACAGGTAAATACAATTCTAGAAGGGTTTGGAGTTCATGTGTAGGAAGCCAGGTTCTAGTTTGGACATAACACTCTGGAAAGATGAATGTTTGGGTGTGGTGGATAATCGACTTGTGGCTTTGCGAATCACACTGGTCATACACCTCTAATGCATGCCAGCGCTCAAGCTTGGATCCCTGCCTAGATTTCAAGTAGAACCCTTCTTCGGACCCATCGATTATAATTCAGGAACTAAATATAAGACACATATCAATAGCCGCTGTATCGTCTTTCGAATCGTGATGTTCTTTTTGCAGATCTGGAAGCAGAAAATGTACGTGATGAATGGTTTTATTCACATCTAGCATGAACTACTCTATATGCATGGAGTGTAAACCCCCACGTCAGGGCAAGTTCTATACTGGCACCATCGCCATTGCAAACAAGTTCTACACATTCGTCTTCAAACACACGCATGATGAAGCAGGCTTACATGGGGGTACCACGGGGCCTGTGCGATACAGCACGGTGCTTCTGCGGTTCTTCCTTGTACCTTTTCACATGGTTAGCCATTTTTTTTTCACTTGCTTGATCGAGAAAAAAAACTTACTTCTTGACAATCCTCTCAATCGAGTCAAGACCCTTCTCCAGAACATCCATACGTGGGCCATAGCTGAGGCGGACAAAGTGGTGGCAAGGCGAGTCGAACAGGTCCCTACGCCTGCTAGGGTTCAAATCGAAAAAGATACCAGGGACAACAATGACCTTCTCCTCAAGACAGGCCTGGAAGAAGTTGAGACCGTCGTTAATACCCTCAGGCAGGTTAGAAAGGTCGAGCCAGAGGTAGAAGGTCGAGTTGGGCATGTAGGGGAACTTGAAGCCGATTTCTTGGAGGCGGCCAATGACGTAGTCGCGCTTGGTGCGGAAGTGCATCTGCAGAGCGCGCATTTCGTTGCGGACGCGTGGGGGAGAAAGCATCTCAACGGCGGCTTCTTGGAAGGGCACGTTGCAGCCTCCATCGAGGTAGGAACCGCATGAGCCAATGGCTTGGATGAACTCCTTGGGTCCGATGACCCACGCTACACGCCATCCGGGAAGACGGAATCGCTTGGTGAGACCGTCAATGATGAGCACGTCGTCCTCGTCTACGTCCTCGACGTTGTCGGCAGCTGAGATGACGGTACCGTCGCAGTTGGTGGTGTAGTTGTATCCGCAGTAGAACTCGTCCATGATCAAAGTCGCACGGTCTCGGCAAATGTTCTGAATCTGGGCAAGTTCGGGGTTGGTGACCATCTGGCCAGTTGGGTTACGTGGGTTCGATGTGAGAATGACAGAGGTACCACGGGCAATTTCCTCTGCAATCTTGTCGGGGGACATGTGGTACTGGTCAGCCTCTCCTAGAGGAACGGGAATGGCGGCGATGTTTCGGAAAAGCGACAACATCTCATTGTACGCGGTGTAGTCTGTAAATGTCAGTCTCGACTCGAATCGTGTATCGGCGGTCTCGACATACCGGGAATGAAGAAACCCAAGTAGCAGTTGCCCAGCACAGCGGCGATGCGGATCAAACCAGCACGTCC
Organism: Curvularia eragrostidis; assembly: GCA_020744315.1. NCBI lineage: Eukaryota > Fungi > Ascomycota > Dothideomycetes > Pleosporales > Pleosporaceae > Curvularia > Curvularia eragrostidis. Next base: position 171,781 of record JAIRCK010000060.1, on the reverse strand, counting down.
ACCAGGGACAATGCAAACCTAGAGCAAGTCAGCGATTCCTGTCAAAAAGACAAATTGCGCCGGTCTGGACCTACGTTCTCCCATGTGTACTGACTCTTGCGCCACTTGCGGTGGTGCTCGTTGTATAGCGTCGCAACAGCTTCTCTCAGCGGCCTGATACCAGCGGTAGGACCGTACTCTCGGCCATGAGCGCTGATGTCTACCTCTCTCGGCCTCTCGAAGCAGCCCTCAATGCTGTCGTCGACCTCAGGCGCACCCTGACCCAGGTTGGCCCATTCCTCTGGGTGCTCGAGGAATCCGTGCTTGTATGCTTGTTCTGATGTCCAGACGACACCTGTGGAGGCGCGCGTCGCGTCGAGACCGGCGTGTGGCTTGTGGCCTTCGTGTGACTGGCGGAATTGGCGATGAATCGAGGAGCCAAGCTCTATTGACCGTCAGCAAATTCGCCACGTATATACAGATCTCATTGGTAGTCAAGAATAACTAAAATAAAAGAAAAAAGACGAGACCTGATTCGTGTCTTCCGTGAGACATAGCTGCAAATCGTAGTATGGCAGTAGTGAGGGGCAGATTGGGAAAACCAAAAAAAGGGCCAGCTAAGCTTTCACAAGCATGCGGAAAGCTGGAGAATAAGATGGGACAAGTCCCCCCAAGAAAACGGATCTAATCGCGCCGATATAGCGAAATCGCAAACCAGATAACCCTCTTTACGAGAGAAGAGCCCCAATTTTTCTGTGCTCCACACCGAAGTTCGCATACTTCCGATCTCAGGTGCCGGGCATCAGTCTCAAAGAATGACGTAGGCACCCGATCTGGTGCTTAAAGAAGGAGACGAAGAAGAAAAAAAAAGACAGAATACACGTACCGCTCTCGGTAGGATCCTTGGAGCTTGAAAAGCGGCGGTGGGAAAAAGCGCCCTTCAAGTGGCTGATCTTATCCGCTGAGAAAGACATTGTTGTCGGTAGAGTTGGCGGAAACCCAAGCCTTTGTCTAGCTTCGATAGGAGGGGTATCGCAGATCTAGGTGGAGACTAACAGAGCGACGAAGGATCGCAGGATCGCAGGAACGAAGGAGAAAGAGAGGGTGAGACCCTGAGGGTAGCGGTAGTGGTAAGGGTGACGGAGGAAAGTCTCCCGTGAGCAAACAAAGGTAAATGCCTTATCTCCCTGGTTGAAGTCGCAGGGACAACTGTCAAGAGGGCCAAAGAGGAGGATCTTGGTAAAGGCAGCCCATGGTCGGCCCTTTATAACTCGCCGTTATATGCAGTGCGGGCTCCGTCGTCTCGCATCCACACATGCTCGTTGGTTGGCAGTTATCCATGCCCCGTGGCAGAGCTAAAGCTACCCAACCCTAGCCCCAGAACAAACCCTCGTTACATGGCGTACAGACTACATACTGCCAATCGCTGACCGCCTTCAGCCCCTCGGGGATAAAACCATCCTGGCTATACAACACACACACACATATGTACACACACACTCGTCTGGAAATAGCCTCGTATCCTGGCCAACTTGGGCCGCACTGTGGCGCTCGATCCCTTCAGCCACCAGCATCAATTGCCTCATGGGGGGAGCAAATGGGCGTGCGGCTGTGACCATGAGGCTCACCGCTCGCGGCAGTATTCGTGGCTGTGGAGTACATGGCTTTAGTTGCTTGGTGGGGCAAAGACACACGATCCCAACCAACCCAACGCTTCGGCACGAGGGCGTCCGCTGCGAAAACAGCCCGCATGCCGCATATCGGATACGTACATACAGCAAACCAAGATGCATGCACCTCGACGGGGGGCCATTGGCGTCGTGTGTCTGCAACATGCAAGACCCTACATCGCCCGCATCCAGCCCAGACGTTGCCCCTCCACCCACCCCCCTGTTCAATTTTCGCCCATCACCTTTCCCCCCTTGCAGCCATGCTACTTTTACACACATATCTAGTGTGTTCGTGTCCAGCTTACCTGCCATAGCTTGTTGAAACAAGACCTTTGAACACATCTTGCTACGTGCACACCTCTCGTACGAAGACAACATCTATCGTATTGCCTTCCCCCCTTTGCCGATCTTCGCTAAACGCGCGGCCGTATCGCCTCCGGCCCCCTTCGACGAGCGAATTCATCAATAATGCCTCATCGTCTCATCATTGAATTGGCTGTGTTCACTTTTTTCCTTTTTCTTTCCGGAGTGACATGCCGACCTTCCGATTGCATCCCCCTTTCTTATTTCCTTTCCTTTTGCCATGTACGCGGCCGCAGCATGCATTGCTCATCATGCTCGGCAAAGGCTTATCATAACGTCAAGGAAGAGAAAGGAGGACTGAGTTGTCTCTGTCGTCTGTGGCGCAGAAGATCAGACGATGCTGACCAAGTACACATTGACGTAGGAGTACATGACCAGCTTATCGCCTGCCTCGCCCAGATGGCTTCCGGTACTAGCTGCGGTTGGAATATTGCTTCTTGATGTGACATTACGTAGACAGCACCATGGACAGACCTAGGAGTAAATATCATGGTTACGCACATAGACAACGCATGCCCAAGCGCTCCAAACACCTGGAACCTCTTAGAGTGATAGATACACAGTCTTTCTTAATCCTACATACACACAACCTATACATAAGCAGTGGCCTAAAAAAAGAAAAGAAAAACACCGCAAAACCAACGACGACAAAGACAAATGACTACTCTACAGGATCCTCCTCCAGCAGCACCTTGAAGCTGAACGGTTCAAAAGGCACACCGTCACCAATGAAATGCTTGCTCATGGCCTCCACCCAGTGCAGACGCAGAGAGTGTAACATGGCACTTGTGCCCTCCATCACACACAGCACTGCAACGGTGAGTGCGAACCAGAAGTAAAACACAAACACCATGACAAAAGCGCCAGCAACGCCCGTAAAGGCGAACGCGTTCTTCATTGTCATTTCCCAGAGCACAATAGAGAGACGTTGATGGGCAAGAGACAGAGCCCAGAGACGGAGATAAGACGCAGTGTGCGAGACGCAGTTGAGACAGAATTCTAATTTCCCAGTGTCAGTAAACAGGTTGCTTCCACAGAGACGAGCATTCATCAAACTTACCAATCGTGTGAATGACCTGGTGGATCATGACTTCACTGAATTCAAACTCTTCGTGCTCTTCGCCATGGCCAATGTCTTGGGTGATCATGGCAATGCCATCGTCGTCATCGCCAAAGCTCTCGCGGCCACCGTTCAGACGACCGTCTTCCTCGTCATCTTCATCGTCCAAAGCGCTGACGCGAGTGCTCTCACCAATACCACGGTAGCCGAGTGCGCGTGCCCGGTTGTGCTCGTAGCGAAGGTAAAAGGGCTTCAGGAACAGCATAACAGGAACGCAGGCCAGAGCCATCAGCAGTAAGATGACTTGGATAGTAGCCTGACCGGGGTAGAGCGGCTTGGTACCAGCTTCAAGCGTACCAGGGCTCAGGAACATGTAAATCAGCATGTTCAGCAAACTGGGCGGGCTTTCGCCACGCGCAGCCCAGTCAATGCACCACTTGTACACAATTGTAAATGACAGGTAACCGAAGATGGACTGGAAGAAGATCATACCAGGGACAAAGTTGCCCCAGATATCAATCTTGCTCTTGAAGTAGCGTGCGTTGACGAGCGACCACATGAGTGAGAACGTCATGTGGCACCAACCAAGCAAAATACTGAGCTTCATCTTGTAACTGTTGGAAAACAGCAAATCATTCTCGGTATCGTGCCAGCGGTAATCCAGACCGAATGGGTATGTGTAGCCCTCAACGCGGGACGCCGTTGGACCCTTGCCGTCGTTGTCCCATACCCACATAGACTTGAACCAGGGCAAGCCAAGGGAGAACGCATCGCAGTAGAGGAGACCAGTGTAGATGGAGAAAATACCCATCATGAAGACAATGTATCGACCGTAAAACATCATGGAGAAGAGCTCGTCAAGCTTGCTGCGCTCAAGTCGCTTTTCAAAGTAAATCATAGCGCAAGCTGCAAGCGTAAGAATAACACCGTGTCCAGCGTCACCAAACATGACAGCGAACATGAATGGGAAAGTGACAATGGCTGGCAGAGCAGGGTTGACTTCACGGTACTTGATGGTTCCATAGGCGTCGATGATGGTCTGGAAACCCAAAGTGAACCTGTTCGACTTGAAGTACGTTGGTGGTGTTTTGGTTGTTTTGATTTGGTTGACAATGGTAGGTACCGATAGTCCAGCGCGCTCGTTGACATCGGACAAGGTCGACTTGATCAGCCCAAGCGAATTCGTGGGCGCCCAGGCCTCGGCGATGAGTGTCTTGCGCTGGTGGTCGTATGAAAACTTGTTCAACGTCTCGTACGTAGCCTTCTCTTTCTTGATGACGACCATCCATGCCGCGAGATTGCGTCCTATCGCAGTCAACTCAGCATCCAATGTGGACTTTGTGTTCTTCAGGACGCTGGCCAGATCGCTCAAGCGAGTGTTGACTTCGCGGATCTGATCCCGGCGCAGCTCGCTGTTCTCATCCACACTGTACAGGTCGGCGCCGAGCGACTCCGAGATCTTACGAATCTTTGCGATGATCTCCTTGCCATGAGCAAAGATGATGAAGACGTTCTTGCTTGTCTCTTCGTTGTTCTCGGGGTTGATGATGGGCTCGGGGATCTCCGACTGGTTCATGTACAGGTTACCACGAAGGGTACGCCACAGGATGCGTTCGAAGGCGGCAATGCGTTCGCGGGGAATGACACCAGCAACAAAACCGATGTTCATGACGGTGAAGGAGCGCTCTGCACCCGATTCGCCCTGTCCATTCTGTTCAACATCCTGAAGTAGTGGCGCGTCATCGTCGTCAACAGATTGCCTGATTTCCTCGGTTTGGCCACGCGCCCTGTCGAAAAAGCCGCCAGCCTCCCTCAGCACCCAGCGCCACTCTGTGAGCTCCACTTCGCGTTTCTTCAGTGTCTCGTAGCTTTCATTTAGCGACGAGATCCTCTGCTCCAAGCTCTGGCTCTTGTCCGCAAGTTCGTCGATTTCCGAAGCCGATGGCGCCGTGAAAGGGTTGTTGAAATCATAGATGGAGCGCATCGGAATGTTAGACTTCTCCATCTGACTGCGAAAGTATCGAAGCTGTCGCTCTACATTGTCGAGGCGGCGAATCTCCTGGGTGAAGGTGCGCTGGAAGGCCGTCGTCTCGGAGTTGAGCTGTCACCTCTTGTCAGCTCGATATTCCATCGCATCCATCCAAGCGATACGCCGGAAGCTGTAGAAAACATCCCTGATTACTTACATCTCTAAAATCCACGACCCCAAGCTCTCCAAGGGCAGAGACGACCTCACGACCAATCTCGTTAGCGATGTAGAGCTGGGTCAGGGACATGTCCGCCGAGCGGAACATGGTGTCCTTAGTGGGCGCCATGATGGCGGCTCGAGAGACAAGACTTCGAGAAGGGGTGCTTGTCTCGGGGGTTGATGGGTCGACGCGATATGCAAGGTGGTGGTTGATGGAGAGCTGCCTCGGACGCCTGCGATGATGCGGCGAACCAGGTGCTTAGCGCCTTGCTGCGGCGCGCCAAGCCTCACCATTGATGTCACTTGCTTTTTTGGCCATGCACCTCACGTGTTTCACTCACGATCAGCCAGCATTACAGTGCAGCAGTAGATTGCACTTTGTTTGTCTTTACAACTGTTACAATGTACCAGTACTGAATTCCCTACACACATACACATCCCATGCTAGAAAGCAGATCGCACAAAGACGTGTGTTTGCTCCATCCTCCGATACTTGGGTACAACTCTACACAACGAAATCATACAATTGATAACAAACCAGTACTTGAAGCACGCCGATGAATCAAACGGTTAGGAACCAAAACGAGGCTTGATTAGGACAATGGAGAAGTACTAAAAAGGAATGAAAGCCCACCGTGCAACTCAAACGACGAAACGCACGACGCATAACACCATGCATACATAAGACAGTCATTTCTTGTGAGTGGAAGATTTTGAGCCGAGAAAAATGAAAGTAAGACGTCCAAAGAATAAGAAGAAAAGAAGAACAAAACCCAGATTCCGCCTCCCATCGAGTTTGATATTGAGTTTTGAAGGCCGCTCGCTGTCGTCAAGAGTGGATAACTAAGATGCGCTGTGGAAACGTACTTCGTCCAGAAAATACCAGGTATCGTAATCAAAATTCAGATACGCCATGCTATTGCAAAGAAGAAATTGGGATGGTGGTAAGCAACACGTGCAATGCAAGACGATAGGCCCCGGTGGACGCGGGGAGAGGAGGAGAGTATCATCTATTGTTGAGGGTAGTAGCCTGCTGGCTGCATTTGCTGTGGGTAGTAGTAGGCGCCATCGGGTCCTGGCGTCATCATGCCTCCCATGCCTGGGACAGCATAGTTGGGCTGGGCATAGTTCTCTGCCGGTGGGGCTGGATAGAGTTGAGTCGAGTCTACGTAGTATGTCATACCATTGGACTCATAAGCGACCATGTTGGGTTGACCGGCAGGAGCCGGAGGAGCAGCCACAGGAGGAGCAGACACCGGCATAACATAGCCCGGCTGCTGCGCGCCAGGAACGAACATGGGCACCATACCCGCCGGGGCCATGTACTGTGGTTGAGCGCCGTTCTGCGGATAGTAGTAGCCTTGCGGGACGAACGCTTGCGGTTGGAAGCCAGGCTGGGCGTATGGCTGAAACGCTGGTGCATGAATAGCCCGTTCCGGGATGTTATTGAGGGGAGTTCCCGTAGATACTTGGCTTGGATAAGACGCGTGGCGTCCATGTTGATAGAATGACTGATCAGGGGCAGGGGCAGCTCCGTTAATATGCGCAGGCACCTGTTGATGGAACGGCTGCTGTTCTTGTTGTTGCGGAGGGTTGAAACTCAGCGATGCTGGCGACTCGATGCCAGCAACCGATACGGTCTTTTGTGGACGAGGCTGGTGCATAGGGAGCTGGCCCTGCCAGTTTTCCCGGAAAGCTGGCTTCTGCGGGAGTGGGTAAGGAGGCTGGACAGCACCGTTGGTAGGCGAGATCATAGAAGGTCCGTTTGACATCCTAGGTCCCCCAGGTGGAAGACGTACCACCGGACGACTGGGGTCAACAAACCCGCCGTTACGTGACATGATGGACCCAGCGGGCGAGACCAGGTTTTCACGGCCTATCTCGCGGGCGATGGACGACCGCCTGCTCATTGCTACGCTCGGCGAGTATACGCTACCCCCATATGCGCTTGTCCGCCTGCTTGAGAAGCCTCCGCCAAAGGACCCAAACCGACCACGTCCCCGACCAAAGCCCTGCTGATTGGGTCGGAGTGCCCGCGGAATGAAAATGAAGGAGCGCTCAACGGTCGGGAAGATGTAGCGTGGTGGAGCAGGAGGGAGCGATATACGGACTGGTTTGTCACGACGTAGCGGTGGTCTGTGGTTTGGAAGACGAGTGTGTTGCTTAATGGGAACATTTTGGAATTGTATAGGGCTCTTCATGTTCGGTAAGAACACCCGGACCATGGCATTGTGTGTGTGGACTGTAGTTGAGAAATTACGAGCTTGAGAAGGCTTCTGGTTCGAGCCTGGAGGGACTCGTGAGGCGAAGTTAGGCGCGTTCGATGGATGCTGCTGAGAAGCGGCTGGAGGCGGACCAGGCTGGTCAAGGGAGCCCGGTGCATTGACAGTCTCATGGAGATCATGCTGCCAGGGCGAATCGGTAGCCTCTGGAGGTTGTGGTCTCATACTGTGATACTTGTCAGCGTTGAATACAAGCTTCGTTCTCCACACCTGCACGTACTTTGCCGGAGAGAAAGGACCCCCAATGGGAGCACCCCGCCCCCGTCCACGGCCAGCAGGCCTGAACCCATTCTGGCCAGGTGCATGGCGCTGGTCGTGCATGAAGAAGGCCCCGCGGTTGGGGATAAAGGCTGGGTCAGAATCGCGTTTCTTCTTGTATTCCTCGTGTTCCCGTCGCCGGCGCTCTGCCAGCGTCTCTGTCCGTGAAGAAGGCGCACCAACCGCCGGCGCTGCATCTGCAGCTGCTGTGCCTGTCTCGAAATCAACCTCCTCAGCCTCCTTTCCATCTTCGCCAATCTGAAGTCCATTCATCATGATTTCCGTCTCCTTGAGCGTTGAGAAAGCGACGTCCGAGCGAGCAATCGGAGGAGAGGGTTGCCGCTGGCTGGCGTTCTGTCGAGACTTTGCATCCCGCGAGCCATTTGATTTGCGCTTTGGCTTTCCCTGCGTGAGTGATGGAGCACTGTCGACCTCACTAAGGTCGCTGTTGTCTGCATCGGCGTCCTCGTCAACATCGCTGAGGAGCGAGGCGTCGCTCTGGGAGTCGTCGGCCAGGGTCGCCACCGACTGGCTCTCATCCTCATCATCTGTTCGCCTGCGACGCGCAATGTTGGTGGTTCTCTTGCGTGCGGGAGCCATGATTGCGGGGGGTCTGGGTAGTGGCGGAGGTTGAGGGCGCGATGGAGTCGGCGTGGGGTGGTCCTAGGTCGGCTCGTGAACGGCGGAGCGATGAGTCGGCTGCGGAAGGCGTCCGGGAGAAGAAGCCGGCAGCGTAGAAAGCGCCGAGAATGCGAACCGGGCAGGTGCAGCAATTGCGGTCGTGATGGAGAGGGATTGAGTGTTTGGCGTGAGGGCTGGGATGGTTCGACGGGTGATGTCTGATGCCTAAGAAAATGCCTATGACGGAGCTTGCCGTGCGGGAACGACTGGTCGCGGAACCGGTTGATGCGCGCTACTCAGCTACTCCACACCGACAACACAGCGTCTGAGCAAGGGCAGGCCATCAACAACAGTCGCCTAGTGTATCTCGCAGCCCTCATTTGTCGCGCCATCGCAAAAGAACTCGGCCTTTCTGCCAAGCCATTGCTTTTGCTCCGTGGAAGCTTCTGTTTGGCTGGACCTCGTCCGTGACCAGTTGGTGTAGAGCGTGACTTCCATCGTTGATAGGGCGTCATTACTATTCATGAAACGGATATGGATAAATGTACATTTTTAATACCAGCTACCTACACAGGTCACGTAGAGCCCTCCTACCCATGTCCATTACGGACCCTATCCAGCGCCACTCAAATGCTACCCACTGAATGCTATGACAAACGCCTGTAAATGCCTCGAGTCCTGCAAAGATGGGCAGCTCGATCGCCCGGGGTATGCATGCAGATGCTCGAATCGTGATGAGACAAGAAAAGAAAAAAAACAGGAAAAGTGAAGGAAACGCTCTTATTATACAAGCCCACCTTCTTGCCACAAAATAATCCGGCAACCCATACTGAACATGCGGCGGGCGATAATAGTGAAAGTGTATTTAGCTGAAAAGAAAATCATTGGTTCAAGTCGTGGATGTAGGTGCAGTTATCGCCCTTGTTGCATTGACCCTTCTGGAAGAACTTGCACGCAAGAACCTTGTGGGGTTTGTGATCTCCTCGGTTCTTGGGCCGCTTTCCTTGGTTGCGATCGTTGTTGCCGTTGCTATCATCGCGCTGCCGCTTGGTTCCAGCGTTGGTTTGCTGATTGTATTGGGATTGCGTCTGCGGTTGGTATTGTGCAGCATCTGGCATCGGCTGAGACCATGCAGCCACATCTGGCTGCTGAGGCTGCGGTGGAAATGCAAACGGAAATGGAGGGAATCCAGTCGGCAGTGGAGGAGGGGGCGGCAGAGCGCCCCCAGTTGCTGCCTGCATGTTGGCGATTAGGGCAGCAATATCAAGAGGCACGCTAGGTTGTTGGGGTGGGTTCTGCACCGGAAACGACACAGGTGGAGGAACCTGAGGAGGAGGCTGGCCGTTACTAAGAGAATTGAGGAGATTTTGAAGACTAGTGGTATCCAGTGGAGGGGGTGCTGTAGAAGCAGGCGGCGGCGGGGTGTACGTGGTCTCGATCGGAGCTGTCGGGGTCGAGGAAGTAACTGGGGGCTGATTGGCCGACAACTGTTTGATAATGTTCTCCAATTGACTAAGGTCCGGTACAGTCGCAGGCGCAGGCGGTTGTGGGCACTTCCTTAGTACTTCCTCGGGTGGTGGTCCAAAGTTGACAACGGCGCCAGTAGATGCTTCCTCTTGAGCCTGCTCAACAGGCTCTTTTGGAGACGGTGGAATGTCGTCATTGCTAGAATAGTATACCATCAATGTGGCGTTCTCACGCTGCATGTTAGCCTCCTTCTCAGGGCAAGATGGCTCCTTGAATCCTCCTCCGTACGGTGCATAGTTTCGCTGGCGTTCTTCGGGGTTTACAACGCTGAAGTCTATCTCGGATGGCGGCGCCCAGGATCTCTGTTCACCGTCCAAGTCCTCATCGTCATCATCAAGATCAAGTTCTTTGTGCTGCTTGAACATGTGGCCCTCTCCGCTAAGGTCTCCAGCATCCCGAACAAGGTGATGTTCCTTGTGGTTCATTTCTTCATCGTCGGCCTCGTGATCAAAGTACTTGATCTCCACCAAAGATGTGTCGGGACGCCAGGCTACACGTAGATGTCGACGAGATTCTTTGCGCAGTCGTTTGGCCTTTTCCTCTTCGGTTTCCACTGGTACGGGTTTCTCGGATTTCGTTGGGGCCGCTTCCTGCTCCTTTGGTTTTTGGAGCGAGGCCATTGTTTGGGCGAACGAGAAAGAGGGCTTTGCTGCGGGTGTTGCGGCAACTTTCTTCTCTTTCGCCGAAGCAGCAACTTTAGAAGCAGCACCTTTTGCACCAGCTGCAGCAGCGGGCGCCGGCGTTGTCTTCTTGCTAGCTGCGTTGAGAGAAGCAAAAATACCTGACGGCTTACTGGTGACTTGGCTGACACGCGTTTTGACAGGCGCTGGTGCCGTTGCCGTCTTCTCGCCAGGTCGCTTCTGTGTAGTTGCAGTAGAGGAAGCAGTTGTAACTTTCGAGCCCAACACTGCTGAGGAAGTGTTCTTGGAAGTGGAAGCGGCCGCATCAGACGCTTTTGCCTTTTTTAAAGTTGACTCATTTGTCGGACGACTTGCAGCGTCAGACGCTGGTCGCTTAACACCCTTTCCCTCTGCTGCCTCAGCTTTTGGCGGAGGGCTTGCTTTGGCTTTCTTGGAGTTGGCGGTAGCGCTATCCATCACTTGCTGAATGAAAGTCTTATGCTTCTCATTTGCATGTTTCTTCATGGAAGCAAGGGCTTTCATAAGCTTAGTCTCTTCGAGGAGCTCAGAGGTCAGTGTACCGCATCGCGAGAGAACCTCGTAGATGACTGCGGACAATGGGCCATCGTAATCTTTACTATGGAATCGGTTTGCGAGAAACTGGTAGCACAGGTACAGGAACGGCTTGATCTGCCCCAGCTGGTAGAGCACATCAGGGTGCGCAGATTGCAGTGCAGCCTCAAGAGCAGACTTGAGCAGGTCGCGTTGGCTCGTGACCCGGCTCTTGAGTACTGGCAGCTCACCTGTCTTCTTTTGTTCCTCGGCTTCTGATACAGCTTTACTATCAGCCCGCCACCGTTTCTGGATAGTGTTGAGCACCTCCCAAACCTCACGCATACTAATTTTGATCTTTTCAGAGCTTGGTGAAGATGTGGAAGGGTGCCATGTGGCTTTCACAACATCATAGCGAACAGCCGCGTCAGGATCCTCTGGTCGCGCTGCAGGGATTGGCATCTCCTCCTCTTCCTCATCGGAAGAGTCAGTTTCGTAATCTGACGAATCGGAGGAACTTGCGCTGTCGCTAACTTCCCTCTTTAACTCTATTTGTTTCTTCGTGGTAGAGAGAGCTTTGGTTTGTGACCTGGAGGCGAGCTGTTTGGCACGAAGCTTTTTGCTGTCTGCGCCAGCCTTCTTTAGGTCTTTGAGAGAATTGCGAGCAACATAGGCTGGGAGTGCGGCTACATACACGTCAGGAGTCGTTCTTTGTAACATCATCTTTACTTGCGAATGCTTACTTCTATTTGTTGCAAGATGAAAGGGTTCAGAGCCCAAAGTCACAAATTTATTCAAAGGAGTGGAATTAGTTGCTTTTGCTAAAGCAGCTTGATCAATCACATAGAGACCGCCTGATTTTCTACCCTTTGGAATCTCAAAATCAGGAATAGGCACTGGCTTCGCAAACGAGGCGGCTACAGTACGCGACTGAGTGAATGTCTCTGCGGTGGTCTTGGGTACCTGTGTCATGTCAGTATGCGTTTGCCGTTTATGTGGCAGAATGGACTTACTTGATAGGAGGATGCTGGAGGAGGGCGGCTCTGCTGAGGTGGACCAACGTCGTGTTGTAGTGCCTGTGGTGTCACAGTACTAGCATGGCTTTGGGGCGTCACCGTCCGCATCGGCATCTGGTAGGGCGAGTGCTGCTGCTGTCGGAGAGCATTGGGATCCATTCCCAGTGACGGGTCAACGTTCGAGGGTTGAGCATAGTTGGCTAATGCCCCTTGCTGATTAAATTGGCCGTATTGGTACGGCGACTCTGTGCGTAGAGCATGACTCTGACCAGCGTACGGTTGACCGATGTGATGGAAAGGCTGTTGTTGCGGTTGCGGTTGCTGTTGCTGCTGCTGCTGCTGCTGCTGGTGCTGCTGCTGTTGCTGTTGCTGTGGCGCGTATGAACCAGGGTGCCAGTTCTGTGCAGATGCTGGCGGCAGGGAAGAATGTTGGTGAAGCTGGGCATCCCACGAAGGAGTGCCATAGCGGTCGACAGAAGAAAAGAGATGCTGGTATGGCGGATCGGCGTAGACATTGTGACCTTGCAGCGGGCCTTGGTCAGTGGGCACGTGATTAGACGCCATAATGTGGCTTGGTGGAGGCGATGTCTTGGCTAGCCAGTGTGTCAGCAGTGCAGTGCAGGGTTATGATTGGCTGGAGACGCACAGCTGCCGGGACCAGCCAAAGGAGCTTAATTAGGCGATGATGCAGAAGCACTAGGCGCGAACAAGACTGGCGCAGAGTCACGAGGGTAACAGGATGCCGATTCGGGGTAACGGGAAGCGGGAAAAAAAGGTCGATAAAAGCACCGGTTTGGGCGGTAGCGCGGTAGTGCTGTGTCCGTCTGCGTGCAGCGCCTCCAGGCTGCTGTCCCTTGGAGTTTGGTGGGCAGATTTGGTACGGCAAACAGGGCAGCTGGTTCTCACAACGCAGTGCTTGTGTGCTGACTGACGCCCGCGATGCTGTGTCCCCCAGTCCACGAAGCGTAGATTTGGTTTTTATGGAGTTGGCACGTAGCCTCGCGTATTATGCGATGAGGAGCACACTTGCGGATGCGTCACTTGACGTTTTGCACGCGCGCGCAGCCAGACCACTCTACACGCGGCGGATGAGGCCTGCTTGACGCGCCCCCTGTTCTGTTGCCAACGAAGAGCTGTGGGCCGCCTCGCGCAAGAGCTCGGCCAGAATCTCTCTGTGATGCGAAGCCTGTCGGGTCCAATGACGGGAGCTGGATTAGTAGCAGAAGCTGAAGATGATGGTCACTCTGCCTGCCCTCCACAACCGCAAGCCTTTCCCGACAAACGTCGCTGCCAGCCTGAGCGCACACTTCCCCCAAAGCAAGGACTCGAAAATAGAATCTAGCCTTAGAATCAGATGCCCTTATTAGGTGGGCGAGAGTTCACTGAGAAGTAGCATGAGTGTCAAGACGGAAGAAGGGGGGTAGGTTGTTGTGGGCGAGGTGAGTTGAAGAGCGAGGGAGCGCGGCGAAGGGGCGAGCTCGTTTTGAGAGCCCGCCTGCTCGCCAAGTAGCGCGACGCGCTAGTCCCAGGCGGGGCAGGCAAGCTGGAAGCTGCATCACCAAACACCCTCCCGCCGGCAGCAAGAGACGACGACGCAGTTGCGCCACCGTGGTCTTTTGGGTTTTCTGCTTCACCTGGCCGAGCGCACACTTCACCGGACACCACAAATTTCCCCTGCGCATGCGCTGCACCTGACACTCGGCGGGTGCCACGACACATTAGCATACAATGGCCATCTCACTGCGGGACCGACAGATAGGCACGTCTTGCTCTCCTTCTCGTACCAGCGCCGCTAATAGGAATGACACAGCGTCGATTAAACGACTACTCAACCTAAATCCCCCAACCGACGGTGATGCTCAGGACGAGTCGAACGAGCCCGCGAACCCAGACATAGCATGGCGTAAGTCGCAACGTCATAGTGTGGCATACACTGCAAGAGAAGAGTGCTTAGATTGCTGTGCATGTAGGTGTTTTGGTCTATGACGATGCTGCCAAGGCTGTCGTGAGTTCTGTGTTGCGCGTCAACGACTTGAGGGCGGCTGGGGTATGAACAGGCTCTCCGCAATGTTACAGTGGCATACTGAAGATGGTACAGGTCACTGTCCACCTGAATCTCAAGTCGCGGCGCAGCCCTATCCCCGCACCTGGAATTGTAAGCGAACTGCTCTGCACAAGCTGCCCCTCGGGCCACTCGTACTCGACTGGGACGAGTATGCGTCAGCATCTTAGCGATATCGTGGCTCCATGAACTTGAACTGACCACGTTCACCAGTATCTTATGGCCCCGACCGCTGAGAACTTATCCCTGGTTACCAAAGATCTGAACGAGGGCCTGTACACTCCAGCATATGTCAACTTCCTCTCAAGCGTCCCTCGTCACTTGTTAGAATCATGGGGCGCCGAATTAGCCACCATGCCAGAAGCTGCTAGCAACCTGGCGCAGATCTACGATCAGTATGCGGTATAGAAAGACTCGATCCAACAAGCGCTAACTTCAGTGAAGATATCTAAACTTTGTGACATTGGGACATGATCAATTCAGGTATGACTTTGGCTCTTGCAAGATCTGCACTACTCCTGCTCACTCCATCTCAGTCTCAACATTGACCAGTCGTACTACACACTGAACTCATCTCGCACAGGAGACGCAGACCTTGACGAGCACATGGATCGCATCGTCTCGGGACTATTCTCAGTCGTGGCTACTATGGCTGTCGTCCCAATCATAAGGGCTCCTAGAGGCGGTGCTGCCGAGGTCATAGCTGCCAAGCTTGATCGGAAGTTGCGAGATCATGTACTCAACAACAAGGAAAACCTCTTCGCATCGTCAACAGCTTCCCGTCCGTTGCTTGTCATTGTAGACCGGAACGCCGATCTCAACCCAATGTTCAGTCACAGTTGGATATATCGTACGCTATATCTTCCTCATGCGAAGGTTGGAGCTGACAATGCCACGTAGAGAGCCTTGTGTACGATGTTTGCAACTTCCATCTAAATAAGATCGAAGTGACTGTTCCAAAAGATAAAAACAACCCAGAGAGCGGCACCAAAAAGCAGAGTTACGATTTAGCAGCTACAGACTACGTAAGTTCTACTTTACAAGTTGTGCGCTGAGCGAAAAGCTGATTATCTTCCTATTATAGTTCTGGAATCGCAATGCTTCGCAGCCATTCCCAAATGTCGCCGAAGAAGTGACAAACGAGTGGACAAAATACTCGGAAGATGCGGATGCTTTGACGAAAAAGACGGGGTCATCGTCTTTGGACGACCTCTCAGGAGAAAGCAATCAATTTGCAGCACATCTCAAGGGCGCAATCTCTCTACTACCGGAACTCAGAGAAAGGAAGACTACCATTGAAGCTCACATGTCAATTCTCGAAGCTGTGATGGAGGGAATTAAAGATCGCAAGCTTGACGAGTTCTTCCAATTAGAAGAGGAGATTGACAAGCAAACCAAAACTTCCATAATGGAGGTTATCAAAGACCCAGCCAAGGGCAAGGATCCGATGGACAAATTCAGGTTCTTCTTGCAGGTACGATATGCACACATAGAGTAACGAGGACAAGGTACTAACGCGTGATCAATTCCTAGTGGTATTTGACTACAGAACAAGAGGTGTCACGCGCCGAGTTGGAAGGATTCGAAAATGCTCTCAAAGCTGCTGGTGTAGACACGGTGGCTCTGGCGTACATTAAAACAGTGCGGCAAATCACCCAAATGAGCATGCTCTCATCCACAGCGCCTACGCAACCTTCCCAATCGTCCTCACAGCTATTCGGCGGATTTACAAGTCTTTCGTCGAGGGTAACGGACCGGTTCAAGGAAGCTGGTTTAGGTGCCAACTTTGAAGGTGTACTTTCGGGTATCAAATCATATCTGCCCGCTAACCAAGATCTCACAATCACCAAAATTACAGAATCTCTGATGGACCCTCAAAATGCCACGACCAGCGCGCTCAACAAGACTGAGAACTACCTGTACTTTGATCCTCGGTCAGCCAATGCCCGAGGCACTATACCTCCCGCATCGCGAAATCAGCAAAGCAGCGTTGGCCGCGGCATCGATGCGACATTTGGACAGAGGCGGCAAGGCTTTTCCGAAGCCATTGTCTTCCCTGTTGGCGGTGGTAGCATGGATGAGGAGACCAACATTCAGGCGTGGGCGAAGCGGACGAGCGCCGCAGCTGGCACTGGTCCCAAGCGAAGAATCGTGTATGGCAGCACGAAGCTGTACTCACCAAGGGAATTTATCGAGCAGGAGCTAGTTCCTCTTGGAAAGGAGAGCACGTAGAAAATCAACTCTTCCCCCATAGGGGATCTTGAGTATAGCATGACACAAACGGTTCTTGACATTGCAAAACGATTCTGTTCAACATTGGCATTCACGGATGTTACGCGTACTGTGCATTTTCCCGCATGACGCGATGTATGCTATTTGCTTTTTTCTATGTCCTTCTCTTTACTTGGCGTAGGGCATGGCATATCAAACTGTATCTCATGTCCCCGATTCCAAAGAACCCTTGTCGTCGCATCTGTATCTAGGCCACGTGCGGGCTCCCTTCCTCGCCTCATGCCGCAGAAGCCGAAGCATGGCCAGCATGGCCAGCACGGTAAGCACGCAAGCGGAGCATCGTATATGCATGCATGCATTGTGCATGCGCGATCGTATCGACGGAAAAGCAAAGAAGAAGGAAAAATTGTCCTTACTGCCTCAGATCCGCGTGTCTCAGCCCTACGTTCGCCTTTTTTTTTCTTTTTTTCTTCCCTTTGCGTATATGCATGTATGTCCATGTGTCTTGGCCTAAGAACATAGCAGGGATTCAGGCCTCAAGCGTGGGTTTCGGAATTTGCCGAGAAAGCGAAAGAGAGGGGAAGGAACGAAGGAAGGAGAGGATGTGTAGACAAAAGGGAAAAACGGGCCTGATGGATACTAGGTCGCCGACTACGACGACGATCAAACGCGACTTTGGCCATGCAGGGACTACTTGTGATCGGATATAGCGACTTGCATATACACTAAGTAGTTTGATGTAATGATTTTGTTTTTGTTTTGTGGAGTTTGCTTTTTTGCTTTTGGAGAGTGCTTGAGACGTGTTACTGATAGATTAACTTGGTGTGGGTAGGGCGCGTTTCGGATACTTCTGTGGGGTGGGCATGTTTGCTTTTTTGGATGCTTCTATCGGCTGCTAGGGTATTGGAAGGATTGGGATCCTGGGTTTGCCTGGCGATGTTGCATATGGTGGCATCCTACCAGGTAGACTTGTCGTGCATGCAAGGTGTGATTTGTGACTCGAGGGCTTGAAGGAAGGGCGGGGCTCCTTTTTTGTGGTGCTGAAGGAAGGAGACGGCGTAATTGATATCAGGTATGCTGGAACGTGAATGTGGGACTGGGAATGTGAGGCTGGCTGTGCACGCGTGGATAGAAGCATTACTAGGAAAGGAGAGACAGGGAAAAGGGCAAAGACGATAGTCTAGACTGCTGGATTATGAAATACGACACTACGATGGCGACATCATCCCCACATTCTTTGGAGAAGACCGGCGCGTCAAAGGACGTGAAACAAAGCGGGTACGGTACATGTATGACTAAGGGATGTACGTGTATGTGTGTGTGCGTGTTTCGAGAGCGAGACGGAGAGAGAACAGGGATGAAAAAGAAGAAAGGAATGCTGGTGGGGTTGCCTAGGTAGTTGGTGGAGAGAGAGAAGACGCCGAGAAGAAGAAAAAAAAGGCAGAGGCTGAAGATGAGGAAAGAAAGGGTCCAAGTTATGTTTCAGCCTTGTTATCCGTATAGCATATTAATGGCTGTTTTATGGCATCTATCTTCCTCTTTGCTTTTCCTCGATAGTCTATAGGAGAAGTTGAGACGTTGACCGGTGACCGGTGACGGTACAAACGCAGAAAAGTAAAAATGGGTGTTCGGCAAAAGGTATGCATGGGTGTGTGCCGAGGTATTCGGGCTAGAGTCATGATGCTTACGACGTCAATGGTATTTGTGGCTTAATTTGGGTTGAGATGAACTTCGTTGGTGGGACCTCGGTACTTGTTTCGACGGTAGCCGCGTCAGTGGGAGGGGAAGTGTCAAAGATGACAATATAGTTTACTCTAATCGACCCCCGGATGTTTACATAACCGAACACCTGGTGCTGCAGCTCGTTCAAGGTCATGCTTGCTTTGGAGTCAGGGCTAATGCTGGGATGTAGCCAACATCGACGATGAGTACTGGGGGAGTAGAGGTAAAGAAAACATAGTTTGCAACATAGCAGGGGGAGTAGATAACTCTGCGGACGTGACATGTAGATTGATATAGTTACCTTTTCAAGAGCACGGCTGGTGCAATGGAGTTTGTAGTGATAATAGTAATATACAAGTATTCTATCAAGTCTATATGTCTACAAGTGGAAATATCATCAATCTATAATAATCATTAACCTTAGCCCATACCGAGTGAGTATCATTAGAAATTCGTAGAAACCGAGAAAACCCAAACAAAAGAAAGGGTCGAAATGAAGAAACATGATCCCCAAAGTGCCGAAGAAAAAATAGCATCCACTCGCATTCAGCGGCGCGAAGGGCCATAAACACGATGATTTCTTACATCTGCCTCCCCACTACAAGCCAATCTAGAATTAAAGCTTGCATCCCCAAAAATGACGCCTTTAGACTGCAACGTCCAACTGACCGTAGGTTTCGGACTGCCAGTGAAGGGGTTCATACTAGTCAAGATCCAGCCACGCGCCAGGCCTTCATACTCAGTCTGCTGAACGGCCTTGGGCACGGCAATGAGTAGGGTCTTGGAGTGCTCAAAGGGTGCAAAGATGATAGCTTTGCTTCCCTGAGTGGGCGAGCTGGCGTAACCATATATATCTGAGGAAGTAGGTGCGGAGATAATAAGTGGACCATGTGTGCGCTCCGATGCGCCTGAAGGCCATGGTATGCCGGATGTGATGAGAATAGAAAGGAAGTGAACAAGCGAGGCCATTGCTGCTTGGCCCTCGGCAAGTAAGATGTAGTTTTGCAGGATAAGCTGTGGGTTCAATAGCATCTCAATAGTGTACGGCTCCATGCGCGGAGCATTAGGCTCTTGGATGCTGGAAAGAACATCGAGCACGAACTGCGGTCCGCACTGGAAAACGCACGCAAGGGTCTGGATGAAGATGTTGCGTAATGCTGGTGTACGCGGATGATTAGGTGCCTGTGAGAAACCCCACAGTCCGGATCCCGGTATCTGGTATTGAACGCAGAGATCAATGAGCATACGCGCTCGGGCAACATGGGCTGGAAAAGAAGAACTAGGCTGGGTGCGATGTGGGAGGTCGAGAAAGATGAGATCTAGCTGTGCATACTCTGCCCTGCCATCAGTGGCTTGGACTATTGGAGTCGTCTGTCGGGGAAAATGGGGAGGTATTTGAGAAGAGTTGACGTCCAAGGATGTCGGGCGGCATAACCAAGAAGTTGATCCGTCATGAAGCTGTAGGGGTGTGCCAACGGTACAAAGTGCAACAGGGTCTCGTGCCGCAATGCCAACCAAGAGCAGGGAGCGAAGACATTCATCCTCAAGATTAGGTCTCGAAAATGGATTCGGGGGAGCTAAGGCCAGAGGCAAGCCTGAAGCATTTAGCGCGATGCTCGTCTTGTCTCGGTTGGCATCCAGTCTTCGTAGGTACTCTGGCAACCGTGGGTTTCCTCCTGCTCTCATACGGAAAGTGTCTGCAACCATTGAAATCGAGCGTGTTGTCGTCGAGACTGGATAATGCTGGCTGTCCGGTGTCCGAAGGTCAGACATGTTGCCCTTGAAAAACGTGTCTTGTCGCTGGAAGAACTGCAGCAAGGAATGAAGTTTTGCTGACAAGGCTGGCGTGAAATCGCTGATTTCACTTGCAAGGCTCAAAAGATGAGTGAAGAAGGTCCCGGTAAATCGTACGACTGTTTGAAATTCGTCTTCGTAATGTCGTAAACACGGAATAAGAAAGACATGGCTCTGTCCCATTCGCATTTCATGGGCGCACCATGCGCGATCAAACCATTCGGAAGAGAGTATGCGTTGAACTAATAGGTTCAGTACCTTGTACTGCTGCATAAAAGGCGGATGCAGTCCAAGGTTTGGTTGCTGGTCCAGAGGCACCTGGGAATAGCTGTATTGCTCCACGTAGTATCGCAGAAACTGCTCCTCGTCTGGCGAAACGGCAATGTCGTCCAGTACTACAATCACCGCTCTTGCGTTCTTGTAGACGTTATCAATGGCTCCGATAGCCGCATTCTTCTCCGCCTCGTCATCCTGCTCGATGCACACTTGATCAAACCACAGCCCTTCACCAATGTCCCTCTCTCTCACAACAGCCTGGAAAAGAGCAGAAGTAGTCGGTAGTGGAAAATTCTCGATCTCCTTCAACCAACCAAATGGAAGATCGCCGACCGGTGTCATAACTCTTCTTGGTGTGGTGGCTGCAACATGCTTCCTGCAATAGCTTAAAGCGATGTACCCCTCTTCCTCCCCGTGGAAATTGACGTCGTTGATTAGCCGGAAGCAAAAAGCACTCTCGGCATGTTCCTTTGGGATGAACTCTTTGACTACCGAAGGGGCCAGTTGACCGAGGTCCGATAAGAGAGTGCTTGCATCGATGTCGTCTTCGCAGGGTATGGTTGTCCATCTGTGTTGGTTGAGGAGGATGTCTCGTGTAGACGACTTGATGAGTCTGGCTTGGAGACTTGATGTGTCCAATTCGGCCTCGTCAATGTCGACGAACTCGCACTGTCCAAAGCGGGCAAACCACTGAGGTGACGTCGGCAAAGCCATATGGATATACATTTCCTAGTGGCTGTATTGTTGCAAGAGCAGTGATGTGTGATGCACAAAATAGTGCTTCAGGGCCAGGCAAGGAGACCTTTTTGACATTGGACTATTCGTGTGCATCCAAGGACCCTTGATCCCTCCCTCTGCATCTGCACCAGGCTGTCCGACGCACAGTCATGTCCTCACCATTGGGCCCATCTTGGAGCACGCGACAAGTGGACGCCATGCATAATCGTTTTTCTGTCAGCCCACGGGCGCCACGGACGCATCGACTACCGCATTGTGCGTTTGCGGGGAAATACCTTGGCTTGGCTACCTTATGACAAGAATTTAGTATGTATGAGGCGTAGTGCACCGTAGTGAAGGGTAGGGGAGTTTGAACGACCCAGATAGTCGGGCTATCCTGTCAAGTGGCACGGGCCTCGGACTCAACGACAACGGGACAGCATGACGTCTGCAACACGCCGGAAGGAGTCGCCGCCATTGAAAAGAAAAAGAAAAACGTTATATGAAACATGCAACTCCATGGGCCTGTCTCGTCTAACGGCGTCTTGCGGCCTGGATGTCTGGCACTAGAAGTTCTAGAAGAAAAAAAGCAACAAAGAGCCACTGAGTACTGCAATTTCACGCGGGAATGGTAATTTCCGAACTTGTTGAGCTGCGTGGGGAGTTATCGTAAGAAAGTATCGTCCTTCTACACAATGGAGCACTCAGGCCAAGAATAGACAGTGTTTTGTCATTGATTGTCTGTCCCGGTCTGTGATCACCATCAAGCGCAAATCACTCCCTGCACGATCGGAACGCGTATACCGATAGATTGGTGGACAAGACGCTAACTCAAATAGTGAGAGAAACCGATGGTGGGAAAGATATTTCCAGATTCCAACAATCACCAACCGAGGCAACTGTGGTCCTTGATGGCCAAACAGCTTGCGTTTCGCAACACCAAAACTCAAATCCTCAGGCTTACAAGTCCAACCAGCCGCCCGCAAACACCGACCAAAACGCATGAATGACAAATCTTTAGACAAACAGTTAATCAATCTTCGCATTCGCAAGTCGATCATTGGAACCTTGGATAACATTGGACATCCGGACGTTTTGCCGCTTGTACTTGCTGTGCTTCCGGAGCCGTTTCCGCGCTACCATGACAGGGACTGATGATTTGGTGACCAAGTAATTACTAAAAGATCCGAGCAAAACACTGTCACGATTAGCACTCGGCATCAAGACCGGGACTCGAAGGCTTACCCTTTGAGAGCATTCCGACCTCGGGAGCCAAGAATCACAAGGGTGGGCTCCAGGAAGTCAATCTATCAACCGGCGGTTAGCAGAGTGTAGCGCTTCGGGCAAGTTTGGACCACTCACCACTTCCGTGATCATGTGCTTAGGGCTTTTGCAGTGAAACACCTCAACAACAGCGCGTACTTGGAGACGAGTCTTCCGCAGTAGTTTGACACATCGGTCAGACACTTCCACACAAGCCTGATATCTGTCTTTCTCAGCTTTGCTCATGGCACCCACGTTCGCTTCAGTGGCCATGATTGAGTTTGACAAGGGAGAGAAGCCAGGCCTGGTTTGTGGCAGACCGTTGTGGTTGGATAATGTCCTCTTAAGATGGTCTGATTCCTGTCGTCCAGTGGTGCCTTGACTGATGGGTGCACCAGAGGCATCGGTCGTCGCGACGCCGGTCTCTTCATCCACAGCGTACACGGCAAGGAGAGTATCGCCGTCCCGTAAAACTGTGCCAATTGTCCACTCCAGAGCATACGCAGCCTCGTCGCTGAGATCTGTTGAGACAAGGTATACACGTTGTCTCCTCAGTCCTTTGGTAGCGTCTTCCGCAAACTGAACGTAGTTTCCCCTAATAATCTGCCGAACGCAGCGATGGGCTTCTGGACTTGACTGAATAGGCGATATATTCAAGGAAAGGTTTTGCGCGGATTTAATTTCCGCAAGCTCGTCCTCGTGATCAGAGTTAACCGGAGTAGAAAAGCCAGAACCTCCTTGATCGAAACTTGTGTGGGGATGGACGACACCGGATGAGTTTCTCCTTGTCATTCTTTCGCCATTTGGACCAGTCACATTGATGGAGGGTTCGAGCAGAGATCGTACTTTGTACGAAACAGCCACCTCTCTTCCTAGGAAGGTTTAGTATTGAAAAAGACAACAAGTGTCGCTGCAGGGTTTCACTCACGCTCTTGCTCTGCCGCCGCTAACAGGCTCTTAGCCGTGATGATTTCTCTGCCCATGCTGTCAGTGCCCCCGGAGGATTTCCTAGACCGCTGTCGGCCACGCTCTCGTTTATTGGCACCGCTCCATCCGTCTTCCCAGTCAGAGCTATCGGAACCATTTTCGCTGCTGTCTACGGCAGCACTATCTTCGCCATCGTCATCTGTGGCCAGACGAACGCCTCCGCCGGGAGCGGTCGACGTGCCTTTGATAGGGTCTGAGCCTTTGCGGTTGGGTAGTGAGGAAAGTCCACCTTCGGAACGCGCCAGAGCAGAATCAGAGAGTTTCCGGTACGCTGTGTCCATGTCGATGCGCTTGCCTGAGTCTGTCACAAGGCTATTGCTCGAGGCTGACGCGGGCGGAGGTGGGCTTAGCATGCGTGTTGCTGGAGAGGCAGATCGGCGAGGACCTGGAGAACCAGACTTCGATCGGCCCAGAGGACCATTTAGAGATTGGTGCCTGTCTCTCGAGCCCGAAGATGCCAGAAAGCCAGTAGAATTGCCATAGACAGTTGACATGGCGCGAGGTTTCGCAGAGGCATCGAGCTTCCCGCCTTGAGATACTCTCTTGGGCATAGCATGTGCATCGATTGAGGGCAGCATTTCAAACTTGTAGGCCGATTCAGGGTTTACTCGGCGGGGCGACGAGGGCATGGCAAACGGGATCCCAGTACTTCCACGACTCGAGCTCCTGCGCGCAGCTGGAGCATCGACATCCAACATGCTTCGAACTGGATTGGGACTTTGCGCGCGCGACGCTGGGCTCTCTGCGCGGCGTCCTCCGGGCTTCTGGTTGCCCTCGAGGAGCTTTGCAACCTCCCTCATCTCCTCGTCGATGGCGGCTTCGAGCGAGGCCATGGTAGCGGTTGTTGCGGGGTGGGTGGGCGTGGTCGGGGGTAGTCAGCACAGGGTCGCGTGTCGGGATTGGAGTTATGGGGTGGCAGTATTCGCAGAAGGGTAGCAGCAGAATTGCGGTCGTGTTCGCGGGGAAGCTAAGGTGATGGGAGGCGTCAATTGGGAGTTTGTACTATGGCATCATCGGCCCAGCTAGCAGCCTTCTGATGTCCAGGCTACAGATGGCAGCCCCCCAGTACCGAGTGCTGGGCGGGAAAGGATGTGTGGGGTGAGCGCGTGATGGTACTAAAGACAGCGGTGGGGTAGCAATGCCAAAGATTGGACTTTAGTAACTGAAAGCGATGGCGGGCCGATCCGTGGTACAGTGCTGCTGTATGTGGCTAACCGCTGTCGGAGAACAAGTTGTTCCCTAGCAGATTGATGGATGCCGACGACATGTGGAACGGGGACAGCGGGCTGAGGGCAGTAGGGCTTCTGGGGCGGCAACAGTCAGCGCGCGAGTCGACGGTTGCGGGTGCTTGTGGTCTAGGCGGTGGGAAGT
The DNA here is from genome assembly GCA_020744315.1 of Curvularia eragrostidis. Classification (NCBI taxonomy): domain Eukaryota; kingdom Fungi; phylum Ascomycota; class Dothideomycetes; order Pleosporales; family Pleosporaceae; genus Curvularia; species Curvularia eragrostidis. Next base: position 147,221 of record JAIRCK010000060.1, on the reverse strand, counting down.
GGGCATCGGACCATCAGTCCCCCTCAGCATTTGGCGGTTTGACAAGCCTTGGCATGCGAAGATCCCCAGCCCGCGCTGCCTGTGCTGCCTGCTGCAATGCGGCGTCGACTGGCACAGCGCAGAGCAGGGCAGAGGCGGCAGCACGTGAATACCGCGCTGCCTTGACCATCGCCGCTTCGTGCGCACTCTAGTACGAGTAGTCGCAGCGGCATTTTCTGTACTGGCCAGGCGGTGCGCATGTGAAGGAAGCCCGTGGCAGACTACGCGGCCGCCTGAAGACTGGTGCATGTGGCTGTGCTGGCCTATGGCCCATGCAGAGCGGAACTACTCGCCCAATCTCGACTGGGGCACTCATGGAAAATAATGTACATTGATGCGTTACTATGGCACATTGTGCTCCAACATCAGCTATCTCTCTCTACTTCTACCTCTTCCGGGGCAACACAATGTTGGCTCGTGCCGCAACACCCAGCTTGTGAATGGCATTGCGCCTGTCCCAGATGCCGCTGGTGCCCTGGACTACGGCAATGAGCTCCTGAGCAATGCGCTGCGCAAAGCTGTTCTTTCCACTGCCCATGTTCCTCCGCTTCGATGCAGCCGCCATGATCCATTGGATGGCAGCCCGTCGCCGTTGCCTCTGGCCCAGCGGCACGGGAATCTGAAGAGCGACACCTCCTCCAGCGGCGCCTCTTTGGCTTCGAATGCGCATGAGAGGCGCAACAGAATCAATTGCTAGTGTGAGGTAGAGCACAGGGTTGAGAGGGAGGTGTGACGGCGGGGGTGCGCCAGGAAGCAGCGGCCTCGACGGGTTGATGGTAGGGATCGGCGACGTGCGAAGGTGTTGCAAGATCAATGCCATGTTCTGTTTCCCATCAGCTGCATGCACCTGCATTCACATGGAAAGCTGACCTACCCGCTCCGCAACGCTCTTCTTGCCGTGTCGCATGAGCAGATTGGTAACCTGCTCAACCACCGGATCATGGCGATGCTTGACGTGGCCGTCTTTTGGCAGCGGGAGGGAAGGCATCTCAAACTTCAGGCCGGGTGTTGCGGGTGCTTTGGAGACGTTCTGGACGTTGACTAAGCCCATGTCCAATCCGCTGTTGCCACTCGTCTGTGTCGTCATAGTCGAATATGGTCGCGAGCCTTTTGGCGCTCCGTTTGGTGTCGTCTTGGGCTTCTGCGAGTTGAGCTTGTCTTGCATCACCTTGGGTAGATTCTCTTGCGCGGCCTTGTCGCCTTGGACAACCTAGTCTGCTGTCAGCATACATGTTTTCATGTGTAGTGCACTGGGCCTTACATCTTCAATTGGGGTGCCCTGGCTAAGATCTGGTCCCTCCTCACCCCGAGTCTTGGCCATAGCAGCCGCCTCTTCTGAGACATGTTCAATAGGCTTTGCATCTTCTCGCTTCGAGCGGTCAGCGGCCGGTGGTTTGGCTGTATCGGAGTATAGGCGGCATTGCGATGGTGCCAGGCGAAGTGCTGACCGGGCAGGCCACTGCACCTGGGGCTTGGGTCTGAAGGCAATTGGCCGTGTGAAAGCGGCGATATTTAATCTTGGTGGCATGGTGGTGTGCTGTGTGGTGGGCTGGGCGGCGTCGTTGCAAAGTGACGATGCTGAATATTCTGGCCAATGTCGCGCTATGCGGCCCGTGCGTCCCATACGTCAAGTTGGAAGTCGCATGCTGCCGGCTGGCGCTCACTTCAAACTCTGATCTGAGGAGATTCTGGCGCCAGCGTCACGTATTTTCGTTGCATCTTCACTCGTAAATGCCCTTTCCTTCATCTATCAGCTCTCACAATTGACAGTTTGCAGTTTTGCCTTCGTTCGCAACACCGTTGCCGTCTATCAGTAGCACATTCTTCTGCGACATACCTCCAGGCCGGACTTCACGACTCGATTTTGTTCAACTTTCACTTTTCTGTCCTTCCAAGTCAATAACCTTTGAGCTTCTTATATTATTTCTCGAAAGAAAAATGTCACCATTCGCGTTCTCGCCGCCATCCAGGCATTGCTCTCTTTCTTTCTTTCTTTTCTTTTTCCGGATAATCTGACCTATCAGCGTTGCCTTTGGCCCAGTCCACCGATGAAAGCTCTCGAGGTCGCCCTTCCCAAAAGCAGGTTTTCAACGTCGTCTCTCTCGCACACGCTCGAGCAACGTGCTATGATTAGGCGCTCATGGATCTCTATGTGGACAGTGGCACTGTTTCTTTTGTCAGGACGACCTCGACCACGCTAACATTGCCTATTGCACGCCACGACAGGTTTCCATCCAAGTTGGAATCGGCTGTGCTATCGTTGTTTATTTCTTTTTGCCTCGTGCGTCTTTGGCAGCCTCTACACGGTGGCTGGGATGCAGACTTTTATGCTGCATATCGGCGTCGGATGCCACGAGTTGTCTGCCGGGTGCTTGTCGCGCTGGGCGTGACGCTTAGAGCCTGCGGGCAGCAGCCAATCAGAGGGCAGCACACCCACACGGCGCCCCGAGATACGACGACGACAGAGGACAAGGCGACGTCGAGATTTAAACTCAGGTCAAGGCCGCTGCACGTACGGGAGGTATGTAGGGGGGCTGCCAGAATGGGTAGGGTAGAGCAGCGGCAGTCTGTGTACAGCCGTCAGCCTTCCCCGCACTAGGCCGGAGGGATGATAGCCAACCATGTGACAGCCTTCACGCCAGCCACTCTGTTTCACCCCACTGGAGCCCTGGAAGCAAGCGCGCTGGCCGTTGATCTCCCAGTCACGGGCTAGCTTATCGCACGTCGAGAGGGCGGTGACAGTCCCGCCTCGACCTGGGCCATGATCGCATTCCCTCGCGCTCCCTCTTCCCCTCTTCCGACTCACTTGACCCAAGCGCTAGGCTCCCACGACGCCGTTTGCAAGGTGCTGCCCGACTCACACGTCACAAGGGTACTTTGCTTCCCCCATGTGCCTGCAGACCCTCGACCTAAGCCATAGTGGAACCACCGTAGTCCCGATCGCGAATCAGCCTCTCCCCTCCATACACACGCCCACCCACCCATCACCACCACACCAACACCGCCCACGACGGCGCACCAGCCATGATCGACACAATGGATCGCGGCAGTCTGTATGAACACGACATTCCCTCTCTCAGCGCCTCGCTCGAGGCTTTTGACCCCGAGCGCAGCATGCACTCGGCCTACAGCAGCCGCTCCAACATGCACTCGTCGCGATGGAGCATCCCCCAGGACGACCCAGACTCCGAGACCGAGTCGGATGGGCCCTGGGCGCCGCCCGCCTGGCAAAAGTCGCAGTCGAGCAACAACTGGTACAGAAAGTCGCTCTTGGGCGAGAGCGCCATGCGCAACAGCCCCTCCAGGTCGCCATTCGAGTACCGCACTGATCGCGAAATCACGCCTTCGCGCATACCCTTGCCGGAGTCGCCGTACAAGCAGACACCGCGCACAAGTCCAGAACCCATACCAGAAGAAGAACAGAGGTTCCTGTCCAGCAACATCGCGTCGCGCCTGCAGAGCCCGGTCGACGAACCCCACCCCAGTGTCTGCGCATTGCCAGAGAAGGAGCTAGAGCTGTCGCATCACGACCAGGACGGTCCCGCAGAGGGTTGTAAGTCAATCCGATCAATGCGCGCTGGGTATACTGACAGCCCTAGTCATGCGCTTTGCTTACAGAGGAGAAGCCAAGTTTCGCACAGCACCCATTGAAGATACCATTTCTACTTTTGCCAGTGGCCTTCACATCTTCACCAAATCAAGAGCCAACGTTATTCTAACCGTCGCGACTGTCTTGCTGTCATGGATATTGTTGCAGCCGTGGACAGCCAGTCTGATTCCAGACGTCGCAAACGTCGCAAACATGGCGAAGCAGTTTGAGCCGCTCCTTTACGCGTCCGAGAACGTAATACCACGCTCGCGCGAGCTTGCAGAGGCTAGTATTGCTGTCCAAGACTTAGGTGAGAGCGTTCGAGCGACAAACATGTCCGCGTCCTCGGTCATCATCGACCAGCTCGACGACTTGGGCGACAGTCTCAAGATCCTGTCCGAGAAGATTACGAGCTTCTTCACAAATGTGGACGGTGACATGGACTCGTAGGTATACATCGCTCGGCACTCACACACCCACTAATGATTGTAGCATCCTCATCACCATGGAGTGGGCGAAGCGCGAGCTGCAAAGCATACAAGGCCCCAAAATTGGTGTGATTGATACAATCATCGGAAACGTGCATGGAGGTCTTAGCAAAATAGGCGTGCTCGAGCGCAATGGGTCGCCTACAACAATAGGGCGCGTTGTAAATGACGTCCTCGGCCACACTACCCAGCAGCGCTCCAAAGCCACCCTACAGCGCACGTTTGACTACCTCCTCTCTACTCTCGAAGAGAATATTGCAAACGAGCTCGCGCGCGCAGATGTTCTTTTCCAGCTCTTCGAGAGCGTAGACCGCCAGTTCCATAACCTCCATCGCTCCGTCGCGAAAGAAGAGGATTCGCTTGCCAATAGGAAAGACGAGTTCCTCGCGTCCATGTGGCGCATGACCATCAACAACAAGATGAAGATCAAAAAGTACGAAAGAAATCTCAAGCTCCTCAAAGAAGTTCGTGCGTCTACATTGATCAACAAAGCCGAACTCAAGGGCCACATCCAAATCATACACTCGGTCAAGGACCAATTGGACAAGGCACGCAAAAATCTCATCAGCCCGCTCATACGCCGCGCACAGAGCAACAGCTTTGGCTTAGAGCAACAGCTCAACGACCTGACAGGAACCTATGGGTTTCTCAAAAACCTCCGAGACGGCCAGAAGAAAAAGGTCCTCCAGCAGCTGTGGGGCGGCGATCCCAAGAAGCGTATCGCCATTACAGCTGGGGGCAAAGAGGAAGAGATTGACGAAGGCGAGCACTAACTCCACACTCGGCTCGTCTTGTCTCATCATTTCCCATCACCTCTTTCTCTTTGCAACTATAGACTCATTTTCTGGCGCATTGAGGGGCACATCTTGATCTGTCTCTTACTTATCTAGCATTGCAAGCGACTTGGCATAGACAAACGAGAGCGTGGGTTCTTCTTGCTTGCTTCTATCCATTGGCGGAGTTTGCTGGCGTCAAAAACACACAAACACATTATCGGCTTTGTGGTCTCCCTCTTTACTCATTACAACGAGATGTTTTTTTCTTGTTGTTGTTGCTCTTTTGATGGGCGAAAGGAAGGAGTGGAGGCGTACATGGCATCAACTGGACTGGGTTGGGTTGGGTTGGTTGGGTTGGGCAAAGGACTCAAGCGTTGCTTTTTACATGTAATGTACACTTGTTGCAATAGGCTCTCGTGCACGAATCGAATACAACCTCTTTTCTGTATGGCTGCTTTTGTATGTCTTGTCTTGTATTCTTGTGAAAGATTGAGTAGCAGTACTAAACCAGCCCCGCCCTCAACAATTTGTTTCCAAACTCTAACAAGTAGTAATCCGCATAAACAAGCCCATGGTCCTTGTACTTTTTGTGCGCATGTTCGTTCCAATTCGTCGTGCTGTGCCGAAGTATGCCCTCAAACGGTGCTTCCTTCACCACCACATCCACATCACCATTGACATCACCGTCCTCACGCCCACTATCTTCGTTATTCTTCACCAACTCAGTCTTCTTCTCTGGTACCCCAAACGACGCCAAGCCGCCATCATACGCCATGGCCAACGTTTGCGCCACAATCTGTAGCGCCACTTGGAGAAAGTCGCTACCACTATTACTACATTCAGCCGCAAGACGCGACGCCGCATGCGGTTCTAGGCCCTGCAACGCCTGGTGCACAAGCAGCATTCCATTCGCGGCAATCACGCCGGCGGAAACATCGCGTAGCGGCTCCTCCTCCTCTCCCTCCTCATCAGTACCAAACTGCTGCTGCTTATTGTCACTATCAGTAGTGTTCAACGGGGCATCAAAGTCCCAGCGCGGAACAAGATGATACCGCCACCTGCCCTGTCCTTCCTCGCATCTGCGTAAAAAGTACTGTGCGCATTTAATCGCCGTTTCGAGATACTTTGTGTCTTTTGTCCAGGCGTAGGTCTGCGCGAAGCCCAGGATGGCCCAGGCTTGGCCGCGGCTCCAGGTCGAGGCGTCGGCGTAGCCTTGGTTGGTCATTTTGGACTGCGGACGGCCTGTCTGCGGCGAGAAGTTGACGAGGTGGTAGGAGGAGTGGTCTGGGCGGAGGATCTCGTTGATGATGGAGTCGGCGTGTGTGGTGGCGATTTGGGAGAGGTGAGGGGAGCTGGTGTGGTGGGCGGCGAAGTAGAGAAGATCGAGGTCTTTGGAGTAGGGATGCGGTGTTAGTGGATGGTGGAGATGAAGATGGAGGAGAGGAGGGTTGGTATGGTTGTATATATGGGAAGGGAGGAGATAGGTACGTACTACACATGCTGTCAATGATGACCAGGAAATTCTCCTCCATGTCTGTAATTGCGTATCGATCGTTCACGGCAACGTTCCAACTCCGGATTGCTTTGACCCGCGGATCATAACGCGAAGCAAGGGCTTCGGCGGCGTTGATAACGGCAGCTAGACTCTCCTTGTTGCCAGTCAACTCCCAGTCTCGCTGGAGTGCTGGCTGCACTATAAAGCCCATGTCGTGCGTGTCTGTTCGGCTCGACATCTGCCTGATGGCTACACTGTAGTGACGGCCCAGCTGAAGCAAGTAGTCGTACATGCAAGGCCGTAACTGAGGCGGAACGGAGAGTGCCTGTGGGTATTTCATGCAGCGCTCGAGCAGTGTGTAGATGCTACCTGGGAAGAAACCACAAGTCCAGAAGGAGGCTTCGCGTTCTTCGTAGCGGCCTACATCTAGTCCTGCCTGAGGAACTGTATGCGGATAGGATTGCAAGGGTGCCTATGAGTAGCTGGTTAGATAAAGAGTTCAACTGGTGTTTTGTCACGGAGGGAGGAATCTACGGACTTGTTTCTTTAAACCTCGTTGTGCTACTTGGATTATTTTGGCAAGAACATTTTCCGAATAGATGGCGCTGAGATCTACGTTCCTGACACTATATGGGATAGGTGAGAGAAAGTCAATATCGGTTCAGCCGAAAGTTCTTACACTGCAGCGCTGACGGTGCCGTCAGCGTCTTGTGTTATATCACCCATCTTGGGTCTTTAATGATATATGAAAGCTGTGTGTTTCTATTTTATGCAAGATAGGAACTTTTGTTCTAGAATGTTGAGAGCTTTTCGACGCGGTGGCCTTCAAAATTTTGCCAACACTTCCTTGGGAATTAGTATGGTTGAGAAAAATGTCTCGGAAATATGCTTGTGAAAATGACTTCATACTCAATATATCTTACATTCGACAGGATGCGCTTACTTTAGTCATGCCTCTATTGACGTCGGCTTATCTTTGGAACAGCGTTGGGCTGAAAGCCAATCGTGGGATCTACATTGTACCGATGCCCGCATCCCGCTCGCTACCCTAAAGAACCTACCTATTACGTCCAGCATGGTAACCCCACCATAGTTCAGCTCACACCCCAAACTGACAATTGTCTTTGTTTTTTTCGATCGTGTGATGTTGTGAAAATTTTTGAAGTCGAAGTAGTGTAGTATATGGGGCAATTTCAGCTACCACAGCAATGCCTCTAGAGGAGAATGATGTCCTTAAATTTACATGGTATGAAAGAAAGAAGCAAGCTGGTGCTAGAATAAAAAAGACGTTTATGCTTCCTTCATTTATCTCAGGGCTGCTGTTCTGCAGCGGTGAAATTCTGTCGACCTCCTTGGCTGTCGCTACATGATTGAACAAGATGAAAAGCACAGCCTCTAAGCTGCCTTTTGTTCACTAAAGCTACGAACTCGTCAAACTCAATAGCTTTGTGTCGATGATTTGGTCGATAAAATACAGTTTTCTCTCAGAAATAGTCTCTGCAAGATGGTAGAGGTGTCGAGATAAGGAGTGCGTCGAGTTGGGCAGACTTGAGTGCGCATACATTGTGTTTCACGAGCGTGAAGTAGGAGGCGGAACTTGAACAAACTATGCACTGTATTATGATCAAAAGCCTACGATCTCGGGTATTACTATTAAAGTCATTTTAGACGATCAGACACATCAATACAGGTCTCCGTTCATGTTCCCAATGTTGCAAGCACGAACCAGCTCTTGTGCCAAACCTGCAGCAGACAAAAAAATGTACATATGATAAGCATCACTCGCAATTCCTCCACTCGAATTTAAAACGAAATCTCTGATGATGAATTTTCGGTGTAAGATAGACCGATTCATCAACGCCACACCTTCCAGGTAAGACTCAGTCACATATACGTTCCTTGCTAATGCGCATCTCCTCAACGCCGTGCCTCGCCAAGCACTTTTCTGACATCGAAACATAAGCTTCAATTCGCCAGGCCACATTTCCTCTCCACGATCGTGCCATGCTGTCTTCAGCTGGTGGCCGCCTAATGCAAGGGTGTTCCTGTGTTTACCCGCCATTGTGGGACTTTGCGCACCGAGGCGCCCGTCCCCGCGCAGAAACCATCCAAAAGTAGCAAACCCCCGATGCCCGCCCCAGATTCCCCCACAAACCTACCAGCCACTGAGTTTACCACTACGGGAGCTAAATTCTTGGGCCACGGACCAATGCTTACATCTCGACCCGCGAGGGGTCCCATCTTTTTGCACCTGTCCTCCCGAAGTCACACCGACGTGCATTCAACGCAAATAATAACATTGAGGCGACACCTAATACAATGACAAGCACGCAGCGCGGTGATGAGACAAATGGCATCGCCAACAGGACAAGCGAGTTCGACACTAGTGTAATAGCGCCTGCTGAGGCGCCAAAGAGATCGCCATGGAAGGCCTGGATGTACCTTTGGGAATGGTACCCCAAACATTATCCGCCAGAGGAAAGAAAGCTTCTAAGAAAAATGGATGCTTGTCTCCTGACTTTCTGCTCCTTCATGTGTAGGTAATCTCGCGAGAATGTGGGCCAATACACACGAAAATTAATCAAAACCGCAGTCTTCCTAAAATGGCTCGACTCGTCAAACATCAAGAACGCGTACGTGTCGGGTATGAGAGAGGAACTCGAGCTGTATGGAAACGAGTACTCGCTTTTCGATACCTTTTACAACGTGGGATATCTTGTCTTCCAGGTTCCCTCCTTGTTGCTCCTTTCCCGACCGAGAGTCGCAAGGTACTATCTGCCCACAATGGAAGTGCTCTGGTCCATCGTGACTTTCTGTCAGAGCCAGATGCGAAGTAGAAATGACATATATGGTACCCGCTTCCTGCTTGGTCTGTTGGAAACACCGGTCGCATCCGGCACGACTTACGTTCTGGGATCTTGGTACAAGCCCGAAGAGGTTTTTAAGCGCACCGGTGTTTGGTATGTCTCGAACAATATCGCTGTTATGTTTGGGGGCTACCTACAAGCCGCTGCCTACAAGAACCTGAATGGGTGGGTTTGGGGGCTTCTAGCGTTTCAAAACTCAAGCTAATGTGCAATAGGGTCCACGGAATGTCTGGCTGGCGTTGGCTGTTCATCATTGATGGAGTAATCTCCCTGCCTATTGCTTTGGCAGGGTACCTGGTCTTCCCTGGTCTTCCAAGCAGCAAGAAGCCATGGTGGCTCACGAGCAAAGAGCACGCATTGGCCCGGTCACGCATGCTCAGTGCCGGGGTCCAGCCCAGTAAAGAACTCAGCTGGGCTGTAGTAAAGCGCACGTTTGTGCGCTGGGAGTTCTATATAGGCGTTCTCTGCTACACTTTGTATGTCATGTCCTACTTCTATGTGTTATTTGTTCTTAAACTAACACGCCAAACAGCTTTCTGTCCTCCTCCTATCCTCACGGCCAAATGGCCATCTGGCTCAAAGATCTCGCGGCAAAGCATCCGGGCGCATACACTGTACCTCAGATAAACACCATCCCCACCGGCGCCCAAGGCGTCTCTGTATTCGCTGCCTTGCTCGCAACCTCGCTCTGCATGGTGTACCCGCTGTGGTCCATCTTTTCTATTGTCCAAACCATATACATTGTCGCCAACATTTCGCTTTTGATCTGGAACATACCGAAAGGCTACCATTTTGCATGCTACTATCTCCTCGGCGTATCGGCAGCCATAACACCCATACTCATGCCCTTTGTCAACATGGCGCTACGCGATGACGCCGAGGCCCGCGCAGTAACAGCTGGGGCGATGCTAACAGCGGGCTGGGCCGTGTTCTCATTCTATCCTATTACCGTATTTCCCATTGTTGAAGGCCCGAGGTGGACAAAGGGATACGCGGTGAACATCTGCTTCATTGTCGGATGTTGGACTACATTCCTGGTCATGCAGTATATGTATCGGAAAAGCGAGAATAGGAAAAAGGCACTCGTGGGTGAAGAGATAGTTAAGGACCAGGAAGACGTGGATATCAAGGATGAAGCGGAGTGGAACACGCGGAGACGAGGATGTGACGATGATTGAGTGGAACCGTACATTAATTCATCTTGAAGTTTTTTCTGCATCAGCTTTCAATCGAGATGACGATTTACAACCGCGAGAGGTCACAATATGCTACTAACAGCTGTTACGTTACCAGAATAGCTCCTCTTGCTACCTCACCCTCTCACTCTTCCTGTGTGTGTATGCAATATCGTCAGTATAACGCATGTACGACATGGAACGCCGCGGAAGCTTGACCCGCATTTCATGGCACCATGTGCATCCATACTCCACATGCACACAAGGGTTTCCATGCCCTTTCATCATGGGAAAATTTCAACTTTTGCATGAGCCATAGCTGCAGAATCCAATGTTAAATCAGTATGATGTAGTCCTGTCGTAGTATGGGCGTCCAATCAGGCGCTCCACATGGCTAACACCCTTGCGGTTGTGCCGCCCCCACATAACTTCGGGATGCCAGCCGCTCATCACTTAGACCTGCCAATGCCGTGTCCTCGGTATTACGCCGTGCCGGTTTGTGCCTGCAGCTGCCAACCAAGATTGTGGTCAGTGTAGACCGAGCCGCGCAGGGTCGGATTGACCGTTTTCTCGTGTTGGATGTGGCAATGAGGCTTCGCTAGCCAGGGTTCGGCCCTGATCATCAGCGTTAGAGCCGGCATAGTGGTAGAAATTGTACCTTGAGATCGCCGCTCAAGCTACGATGTTTTTTCTTCGCAAGCTAAGGAGTGGAAAGGATGTGATACGGGTATGAGCTGCAATTACATCATGCTGTATTTGCGTAACGCATACATGTATGTCTCGGACTACCCAATCTGCTGTTTGATATCGTGACTCTTTTTCTTTCTGTATACGTCTTCATTGCTGTCTTCTCGTTAGCAATCAAATAAAAACAATCACTAATGGCTGCTCTTCGCTCGTCAAGCACGTTAATACGCCGGTTTGCGCGTCCAGCTCAGCCAGCATTCCGCTTACGTCCACTTTCAGCGCCTCTTCAGCGCCGAAGCTTTGCGTCGCAGCAAGACGCGACTTTACCTCAATTTCGAAACAAGAATGGTAGTGTCGAAGGGAAGAAATCCAACCCATTTGACCTTGCGGGCAAGGTCTTCGTTGTTACAGGTAAGTGCCCACCTACTTCCACAGCATCGGCTCGGCTCCCATGATCCTCTTATAATCGATGCTAACGTTTCGATAGGCGGGGGTCACGGCTTAGCACTCTGTATGGCAGAGGGTCTTGCAGAAGCTGGTGGCAAAGTTCACTGTCTTGATCGGATACAAGACGCTCCCAAGGCATTTCGAGAGGCGCAGGCACGAGTGAGCAACCTCAATGATGGAAGCCTGGAGTACCACTCTGTCGACGTCACACACGATGAGGCCATTCGGAAGTGCATCAAGGATATCGCTGCCGAAAAACAAAGGCTCGATGGCCTCATTGCAGGTGGGTCAATGCCCATATTTAGTAAGAGTCATCGACTGACGTATACTGTGCAGCCGCCGCGATCCAGCAAGTGACACCCGCACTTGATTTCAAAAAAGAAGACATTTCAAAGATGCTGGATGTTAATTTCACCGGTGTCTTCCTCACAGCGCGTGAATGTGCCCGTCAGATGATCAACTACAAGATCCAGGGCTCAATCTGTCTAGTCGCATCGATGAGCGGGACCATTGCCAACCGAGGATTCCTGGCGCCCGTCTACAATTCTTCCAAGGCAGCAGTTGTCCAGCTGGCGCGTAACCTGGCTATGGAGTGGGGGAGGAAGAATGCAGACGGGTCTGGTGGCATCCGAGTCAACTCGCTGAGTCCAGGCCACATTGTCACTCCAATGGTACAGGCTAACTTCGATGCTGGCGAGGCAAACCCTGAGGAGTGGGAGAACAACAGTATGCTTGGCAGGCTGAGCACACCCGAAGAGTATAAGGGAGTAGGGTTATTCATGCTGAGCAACGCGAGCAGCTACATGACGGGGCATGACTTGAAGATAGATGGCGGTACAACTGCTTGGTGAAAAGCCGCTGTCGATTACTGGCTATGTGCATTTTGAGGCGTTCTCAGCGATTGGCGACCTGATTATAGATGAAGATTAACGATTGATCACAAGTCGTGTTGTACTTTAAGAAAGAAATTTTGTCTTGTATCATAGCTTTGTCAGTGTCATGGTGTCGCATGAGCAGTATCATGGTGTGGAGCCAGAGAGAGGATGCGACGGCAACTGCCAATGGCGGCGCAGGGGTCCCGCATGCGCTTTGCCCACCTGGCTCTAGTTTACAATCGGACTATCTGTCCTTCCGCGCTCCCCTTGCGACAGCTGTACAATTCGCGAAGTCTACCAGAGAGAGGACAACTAAAGTTGGGCTTGCAAGCGGCTGCAGCTCTTAGAATTCCAGGATACGGCGCGCACCACACCATCACCATGGACCGGTTAGCACGACTTCTCAGCTGTCTGCTGCTCGCCCTCCTTCCCCTCACCGCGGCCCTCAAGTTCGATCTCCATCCCGTCTCAGAGCGCGAGTCGGCCAGGTACGAGCGATGCATTAGGAACTTTGTTGCCAAGGAGCAGTTGGTCGTTGTCACGGCCATACTGGACGGTTACAGAGGAGACGGACAAAGGGTCGATATGCATGTATGTTGCTTTTACCTACCATTCCACCGCCCAATGCACCGCCCAGCATGCACTCGAGCAATGCAATGGCTATGTTTGTCTTTGCTGACAAAAATTGGCTTAGATCCGCGACGCAATGGGCAACGATTACCACCGTCCCAAGGACGTAGTGGGAGAGAACCGCTACGCATTCACCTCGCACGCTGACTCCGTCTTCGACGTCTGCTTCTCCAACATCTTCACCTCGGCCTCGTCTTCCAAATCAATCAAACCCCGCCACGTAGAGCTCGACATTGACATTGGTGCCGATGCAAAAGACTGGGACAAAATCTCCGCGAGCGAGAAGCTGAAGCCTGTAGAGGCTGAACTCCGAAGGATTGAAGAGGTTGTTGGCGAGATTGTGACAGAAATGGATTATTTGAGGGCTCGTGAGCAGAAGCTGAGAGACACAAATGAGAGCACGAACGAGAGAGTCAAGTGGTTCGCTCTGGGCACCATGGGCATGCTGGTTGGACTTGGTGCCTGGCAGGTTGTTTACCTCAGGGCCTATTTCCGGAGTAAGCACCTTATCTAAACTTATATGTGAGAGTTGGGCTTTTTGGAGGCTTTTGGAGAGCGTACGTGTTTGGGTAAAAGGAGCCGTCGGGAAAGGGACATGTGTACGAACATGAGTACGAAGAGCGTTACGGATTGCATACTTGGCAAAGACAATTGGAGCGGCGTTGTTAGGGACATTACATCAAAAATTCTAAGCCATAGTCGTCACAAGACTCAGCCTTTCGAATACTGTTGTGCACTAGTTATTTCTCTAGATGCAATGTGCTTCACGGGACAGAGGCAAGCCAGAAGAGAAAAGAATTGTTGCAAAAGAGTGACTGATATTCATTTCATGATCATAAAAAGAGCGTGATGTGTGAACTATACATAGTCACAGGGTAATGAGCGTGGATGTGCTTATATATGTAGCACATGAGAAGCGAGTGTGGGTAGCGCAAGAATACACAAGGGTTTCAAGAGCAAAAAAAAGTCTTCTACATCGAAGAAGAGAGTGTGTAATCACCTTCATCCAGTGTAGTCACACGACTGACAGATTTGTTTCAACTGTCTAGGAAACGGTGACATACTCGAAAACAACAGAAGTGACAACTGCGGTTTGCGGACCAGCAGCGGCTGTAGGTTCTGGAGCCGCTGGCAAAGACGTGACTGACACAGAAGAAGAAGACGATGGTGATGAAGGCGAAGACAGCGAAGATGACGACTGCACCGGTGCAGACAGCGTAGACGAAGATCGTGTAGGGGCAGACGTCGCTGAAGTACCGTTGCTCGCAACCGGCACGCTAATAGGCTTCAACAGCACATTTGAAGGCATCGGCTGAGGCACTTTGGCGTTTTCAATCTCTGAAACCAGTGTGGCGTTCTTCCACACAAACAGTCCAGATACAGCGTCGTATTGTCCAGTCACTTGGTTGGCAGGAAGTGTTGAGTTGGTGCCATCGGGTCCAGTTCCGTTGTAGACTGGTGGATTGCCCTTAATTTCAGTGTTGTACTGCACACTGCCTCGTGAAACAGGGACTTCAGTATCCGACTTCGGGATGCTGACTTCCACGTTGCATACGGTAACATTGAGGCCGGAAGGTGGCTTGTTACGCGGAATCTCGGTCAAGTCGAGTGCTTGGATGCGCCAACTAAAGTTCTTCTTTAGATACGCTTGCACCGTCTCTTTGTCCAGGCTCTTCAGCTCTCCAGCTTCATGCTTTCGCATGAGTGCATTTGTCAGCCCGATGCTGCCCGTGACGGTGTGGTTGGCACCGACACGTGGAGAAGACATGGATGCAAGCTGACCAACATAGTTGGCATCCGTCGGCCAATCAGCCGGGTTATAGCTTGGCTCACCAAGGAAGGCGCGGACTGCGTACGAGATCTGAATGTTGCTCGGCATGTTGACCTCGCATTTCCAATCAGTGCCCTGGTGTGCTGGTTGGGTAACGTTCTTGCCTCCTGGGGCGGGAACTGTTGTGTTACCACTACACAACCCTGGGTTCTGTGGCTTGTACAGCTGGTTGATAGTTGATGTGAGAGTTGAGTTGCTCGGGTTACCAACGAGCTCGGGGTAGGTATATCCAAAAGCAGTCCAGTTACGTACAGTGGTGGACGTCCACATATCACCTAAGGCATTCATGTGGAATGGCGGCAGAGGAGAGGCTGCTCCCAACACACTGCCTTTGGCGATAGCGTAAGTTCCTGTCTCTTGTTTGGCTTCTTCGACCCAGGTTTCAGGATAACGAGCCTGGAATATCGACAGAAGTCGGTCAACGTTACTAAGAACTGTTAGCACAAGCCTTCATTTTATTCCATGATGCAACTTACCAATGGTGAAACCAGAAGACTGGATCGTACGCAGACATCTCTATAATACCCATGTGACCCATTCCGAAGACATTGTGAACGCCATCATGAACACTTTCAAAGTTACCAATCTTCCCACCGTTGGCCTTGTTGCTCACTTGGCTGTACGGCTGGTAAGTTGTGAGCAGCTTGTAAACGGTATCGCGAACATTTGGCTGCCCCTTGACCATAATTTCGTTGACGTCATCATCACGGCTAGTAGCGTTGGCAAAGTAAGGATTGAGCGGATATCGAAGTGTATAGTTCCAATCTTTGAACTCATACTCAACCTGAGAGTATCTTAGCACAGGGTTCATTCAAGGTGTGTTTACAGATCCTTGGTCAGATGCAAGAATAAAGTGACTTACTAATTCAGCAAAAACCTCGCGGGGTAGTGGGTGGAAGTCGTATTTGAAGAGGGGATTCGAGATATTCCCCACATTTCCGTTGGGAAAGGTAACTGTAATGTGTGGAACACGTAATACTTTGGGTATCACACCCTCTTCGGGCTTTGGTGGATTTATTGCCCAGTCCCAGAATGGCAGACGGACTCGAGCCGCGATTTCCAGAGCTTTGTTACGAGCCTGGCCAACGGGATACTCATTGGCAACGTCCACTGCACGGTCATGGAGGATCTGCTCAAACAGTGCAAGATAGGGCCGGTGCCAAGGACCAAAAATGCTGGAAGAATGCGGACAATAACCCATTTTGTCTTGGCCAGGCACACCTTCTACTTTGTCCCACGCTTTGAAGGGCACACCGTGTATCCCTGACGATGTTAGGAATGCACTACTGGAATTCAGGACGCTGCTTACCTCCGATTTGGTAGTATGATGTCTTGTCATCCTGGCTCATAGCCTGGAACTTGACAAGCGCAAGTATGAACATGTTCCAAAGTTCAGAATCTTTCTGAAGCTCCCGGAGCTCCTGTCGTGGGTGCACTCCGGTGCCTTGAACCCCGACAACGCTGAAGTAGCTGTCGTCTGGCTTTGGAGCGCCACAAGAACTGCCATTGGTAGTGCCAAAGGCAGCCTGAACACTGCTCACCAGAGAAAACAAGGCAAAGGATCCAACGAGAAGAGAAGCGAATGATTTCATCGTGGCCAGCCGATAAAGAACGGAAAGATCTTCAAGATCAAAAAGTAGAAATGAATGTAACGAACGGAGCGTGAAAGATTGGATGTCACTAGGACGAATGAAAGACTGAGCAGCCGATGCTGTGGTGCGCCACTGTACAGCAATACCATCGATTATATAAGAGCCCTCTAAGATTAACGGTAAACCATGCCCCTCATTCCCCACTGCATACATATATGACGTCCTCGGCTGTGCAGTGCCTGTTTCATGCGTGACGGTTTTTTCGCAGCTGCTGATTTGACAATTGTCCAGGGAAGTGTATTGTTTTCCTGAGACCCTAGAGAATCCTTGTGGGGGTAGCACATGCTCGAAACATGTTTGGGTTCATTGCATAAACAAGCTGGGCCGAAGCGGGTAGCTGACAGGCCATTACAGGACGCGCTAATTCTGGCAGTTATACGCTGAGAGGATCGTAACTGGAACTCTTCTATTCATATCAGAAAGTTGTCGGGTCGAGAGGTTTAGTTCTTGTATTGCTGAAATTCAGAGCCTACGCCAGCAGCAGGGGCTGTTTGGGGTCGACACAGGTCACAGTATGGGAGGCCGTTTTCTGCTTTTTTATTGCTGCACGCTAGATTCGCCGGCGATAACCACGTAGTACAGTCGTTGTGGTGTACTAGAAACATTGTGGCGATGCCACTCCGGAGATCACAGGCTCATAGCACGGACCACCATACCATGGTGAGACAACTGGGATTGAAGTTGATGACCCTCTCGAATTAACGGCACGCCTCGACCTGGCGGGGCAGTTTGAAGACGGTCCCTTGAAAACGGGATACTGGCGCGTATCGATTACTAGCCGTCAAGACCGTCCGATACGGGCAGCCGTGCGATTTTCTCCACAATTAGTGATGTAACTTCTCAGGCCGCATGGCAATGATTATGGATCCCGGCTCCTGTGCTGGAATTACAGAAGCTCGTACCCCTCACCCTAGATGCTTTCCATGGTGTCCGGTGGCATCGAGTCATCCAGTTCCCTGTTCCCAATAGTTCGTTTTGCAAAGTCACCTTGTTTCATTGCACTTCCTTTCCTCTTCCGCGAGCCTGCACTATCAGAAGCGATGTGCATCCTCGTCCATTTCTTGACCCTTGCAAATACTTCATCAACTGGAGCGGGAAGCCTGGAAGGTTGGGCAGAAGATGTGCCGTTGCTCTTCATCAAGACATGAATGTCTGTTCGAGCACGAGCAATACCTGGATTTAAAGACTGGCCGAAGACCGTATCGCGGAAGGACGTAAGTGCAATATTCCTCAACAGAATGATGTCGCCCACTTTGATGTCTTGTAAGGTCTGAAGAAGTGAGCTTTGAGCTCGTATGCGCTCACTATTTGACTCCTGGCTGGGGTACATCCAGAAAGCTATCTTGAACCCGGAGAAGGAGTCATCTGCTACAATAATCTCCCAAAGATCCATCTTGTAGCCGCCCTTCCGAACGAAAACCTCCCGCGTTTCTGGATTGGCGGTTACGGCGCACAGGAAGTTAGGTGTCGGTGTCTGGGGATAGATGGCTCGCAGCTGCTGTGCGCTAGGAAGCGAAGCAAGTGACGTTATACTCAACCTGGCTGGGAGATGAAGGATTATAGGGTGTTGCTTAGCTTTTTCCGGGCTGCTGAAGTCTGAAGTGGTGGTTTCGAACGAGGTGGAAAGGAATGATGAGGATTTGATGGTAGTGTCAGGCCCTTCACCGGGTACCACCTGAGAAGAAACCAATGTATCGTGGAAGATGAGTGAATGTTCAATCATACCATCGGTGGTAAACGTAGGGTCAAGGAAACTGGCAGTAGCATCAAGCGTCGTTGTATCTTCCTGTACGAAAGATGGAAACCTGTCTATTTCGGGGAGCGAAACATCTGCCATATCACTGCCCAGTATAGATCCGGGTAGATAAGGCTGCTGCCAGTCTGTCTGGAGCCGTGTATTCTTTTTGGCAAGGCGGCGCCATTTCATCGCAGGAGTAGATTCAGCCACAGACGTTTCCCATTTCGAGGTAATACTGGAAAAGTTGCACTCATCTGCGGGCAAAAGACTGTTGTCGCTGAAATCCAAGTGTTCACGGCGTGGTGCGCCGTTGAGCATTTTCAGCTTCATCGGTCGAGTATGACGCGTCTGCACGCCAACACATGCGGCAGAGTTACAAGGCAGCAATGTGGTCAACACCTCCCATTGGCGTAATGCAAATAGTAAGACAGTAGTCTTTTAGTGCTTGCTGGGTGAATGTGGGGCCGAGAAAGGGGAAATCTGGAGAAGTCGGAGAAGAAGAGCAACTCCGGGCTACAGTACTGGCTTGCTCCGAGGGGTGGTCTTTGCTCTTCCGCTTACCGCGTCCGAAATCCGGTGATTCAACAAGCCACGGCTTAGAGACATAAAGGAGGCTGACCGCCACGATACAAGGTTGTCTAAAGTGTAATTGCCGCATCGGTATTCCAGGCGAGAAAGACTTACTCCGGCCTTCATCCACCCTCTTAACTACGTAAAATCCGGGGCTACAGTTGGTGACGCCCACATTCCGAGGCTTGGCGATCTAATCTCCTCATCTGATATAAAATGGCCCATATAGCACACTCCAAGACGCCCCACCGCCCGATCAACGCATACAGAGTCCCTGCCATGTTACGAAATCTCTCATACAAGCTGACTTCAGCTTTTTCTCCGTCTGAAGCCTCTGTGGCCAAGGACGGCAACGGGTTTACCAAGGCTACAAAAACCGGGGACCTGTTTCCGGCTACCGACCCAGCAATCGATGGCGACGACTGTCTGCACGATTGCGCCAGTTGCAGCGTCAAATACCCCCGCAAGTTCGACATCGATGAAACGGAGGAGTTGTATGGCCATGTGAAGGGATTCAACACACACCTGATCGTTGCAACGGGAAAGACCGACTGGGTGCGAGATGTCGCCGACGAGAAGGGCAGTATCATGGAGGCAGTCGACAGAGGGACAGTGAAGCCTAGCAACGGAGTGAGTCTACCAATCTCCAGAGACATAATCAGGCAAACTATAGCGAGCAAGTTGGTGTTGACTAAACTCAGAAACTCATGTTGTCCGCCTCCAACATCCCGGTCCCAGACCACTCCGACCACAGCTCCATGGTCCTCCTGCTACCGTCGTGGCAATTCATAGACAATGTCACGCCTGCAAACGTACCAGAGCTCATTACCGGCTTCGTAAACCCCGGACCTACGAATAACACTCCGTTGCGCTCGCGGACCACCGCCTTGCCTCCCTCCACATCACCGGAAGAGTCTTCTTCCGGGTCATCGCCCACACCCGATACAGCCGCGATACCACCGTCCCTACCCGCAACTTCACAACTAAAGGCCCGACCATGTCCACACAAATACCTCATCTTGATGTGCAGTCAAAAGACGCGAGATGCGCGCTGTGGCCAGTCGGCGCCTTTGCTGCGCAAGGAGTTTGAGCGATTACTGCGGCCCATGGGCTTATACCGCGATCTCCACGACGAACGACCGGGCGGCGTCGGAATCTACTTCATAAGCCACGTTGGCGGCCACAAATTCTCAGCTAATGTCATGGTCTATCGCCACTCTTCGGTCGTCGCACGGCCCGAGGCGGCCACCAACGGCGCTGAAAAGCCGCTCGCAGACCTGAAGATTGAGGATGAGCAAGGCAGGGAAGTCGTGCTAGATGCAAACAAGGAACAAGAGGCTGAGGGGAATGGCGAGGCGGCACAGTGCATATGGCTTGCTAGGGTGAAGCCGGAGGACTGCGAGAATATCATCAAATATACGGTGTTGCAAGGCAAAGTCGTAAAGCCGGAGAGGCAGCTACGTGGTGGGTTTGATAGGTGTAAGCAACTGGCTAGCTGGTAGTTGGTCTCGTAACGGGTACTTGGGATACTTCAGGAGTTCCTTCGTCCTATAGACGGCGATGCAATACCCCACTGTTGATGATAGTTCTTGTATTAGATTTCCAATTTACAATGTTTCCAGTAACTACCTCAGACTCGGTGTCAGTATGAATTGTTTATGCGAGGCATACGATTTCAAACATGAGAGCGCTCGCATGCAAGTAACAGCAGTGTTGATGGGGTTTATTTAAGTTTAGCATGATGTATTGGAGCAGTCTACTGTGCTAGACGAGCCCCGATGCGTGACAATCTCGAGTTCGGCTCACAGAATCCTTGAGAATCCTCTTTAGGATTGTGACTAATAAAGAAGCCGTACACTTGTACCTTCTAGCTCCCACCTGGTATTCAATCAAACACGGCAGCTGCATACTGAGTGACGCGTACGTGACCTGACGGTATGTTGGGAAGCTTGCCGCCGCCGCGACGAGAGCAGGCTTTGGGGAACGTATTGAGCTTTTCCCGAACAAACGACATTGGGGATCTTCGAATCAATACGAAGCATGATGGCGAGGGCTTTTTGGGCACGGTGGGATGGTTGAGGCGATATGCTAGGGTGATGTGTGCCTAACATAAGATCATGGAAGACTCTCTGACAGCCGTAGATTTACCACAGCAAGGCGGGACATCTCAATACGGCCACCTCGTCAACCCGCAGCTTCCTTGACTTTGTCATTGGTAGTAGGCGCTTCATCGATGAATTGCGGTGGCGCGGTCTCGTCCAGCATAAAGTTGGGTACGCCAGAAGACTCGCCAATCCCCTCAAAGTCAACCTCATCGCCCAAGGCTTCCAACTCAGCATCCAGTTCCGATTCATCCACGTCTTCCGGTACGTCGTAGCTGCGGCTTATAGCATCTTGAATCTCGTTGCCCATCTCCATAAGGTCCGCCATCTCATCTTGAAGCTTGTCGATCTTATCAATGTCGATCTTGCCGTATTGCTTCTTCAACTCTTTTGTTGTTGTCTTCATGGCGTCGATGGTGGTCATGTTGTTCTTGAGGTTATCCTGCATCATGCCGGCTTGTTCCATGTTCCACGACTGGGCTTGCAGTTGGTCGCGTTGCGCTTCGTACTGTTTCCGCTGCTGTAGGACTTTGAGGGCCTTCTGCTTGATGGCCGTCTTGCCCGGCCCATCTCGCATCTTGGCGAGCTTCTGCTGATAAGTGCTTAACTCGGCATTGAGTTTGGCGAGCTTCACATCAAGACTTTCTATCCGTGTGTCGACCTAGAACCATCAGTATACAGGATATATAAACAAATGCGCATACCTACATTGGCTATAGCACTGCTGAGCGTTGGCTTGGGCGCGTTGCTCTTTGCTCCGAATAGACGGTTCATGGCGATTTGCTTCCTAGGACAACTGCAGGGAGTAGGCTGTATCCTTCGGTGTTGTGCATGTAGCTACAAAGACAGAGGCGCATGCGTGCAGGCGGCGCTGGCAAATGTGGGGTGAAGCGCAGGCAGACAACTAATGACGGTTCCAAGGATGTCAGCCAACCAGGAGTCTGCCAAGAAATGTGATGATCTAACCCGAATGGGGCATTCCAGTATCTAGTGATGACATTGAATCTTCTACTTATTCCAACAAGGAGTGATCAAGTACCTTTCTGAACAATGTTCCAGGTAAAAATGCAGGGGTTTATTTAGGCTAAGCATTTTGTATTACACCTGGCCAGCCTACATCAGCCGTTTCATGAACTAGTAGCGCCAGTTGAACAAGACACTGTGATTGTATTCGTACAATATTGAACTGTTTAGAAGATCCAAAACGAGTCATAATTACCCGCAATAGATGCATGTAGGTTGAAATAGCCCATGCGTATGGCATTACACTATCCTTATATCATTCTGATCTAGTCCGCTTGCTCTGCAACCGGAATACATCACGTGATCGGGCATTACGTGACTGCCTCGGGTCCTACCGGGCCACCCTCCGGGCCCTCTGCACATTGTTGGACTACAGTAAGACTTTATTTAGATTACCTAGGTCTGGATTTAGCAATTCGTTCGGCTCAACTGTTGAAGTCTCCTTCCACTTGCTCAGCTGTTAATGACAGGCTGCAACGCTGCGATCCGCTGCTGCGCTCGCCTGAAACCTTATAACAGGTTCTATATACTATATATACATATATCCAAGTGCACTAAGCATCTTCAACCCGTATCACAACCAATCAATGAGGCAGAGCATGGCGACGCAATCGCAAGGCGCTCTCGGCTCTTGTCCAAAGAGCGTCCTTACAAGCGCCGGCCGTTCCCGCCCACGGTACTGCATATCACGTGGATTGCTACCAAAACTAGCATCACGAGCACCGGGTCATGGAAGCAGCCTTCGGGTAGGCGTGTGATGGTGCAGGTTTTTATGTCTGACTGCTTTGCTGCCCAGCACAGTGTAGTAGGGTCGGCTCGTGTTGTTTTTGCCGGCTCGTCAGCGACCCACAGAACGGCGTAGACACGTCTTGGGTGCCCAAGTCGTGGGTGCCCACATGTTGTAGTCGCAACGAACATTGCTCTTCAACATGGAGCCTAGCGTCGTCGATGGCTGTAGCCAGCTAGCACCAGTCTGTGATTGCGTCATGATCATGGCCATGGCCAAGTCTGGTCTGTGAGCACACAGCCTGTATGTCTGCGCACATGCCGCGGCGGGTGTTATCAAGGAGGTGCAAAGTAGTGATCTGCGGCACGCTACCAGTACACAGCTCCTAGCCTTCTGCTGTCACCACCAAAAAACCCAACAAATACCCTCCCCTTGCTGCACCCGCGCTGCCGCTCAGAGACTCCCGCCGGCTTGTCCCGTGTGTATTAGTAACGACTGCTCACGGCCTGCCTGTCCCTGCGCTGACTGCGAGCCTTCCGTCCTCTCGCTTGCTGTTCCCTTCCCCGCCGTGGTCTTCGCTTGTAGGTTCCTGTCCCACCTACTGCACTCAGCCCGCCGGCCCAAGCCTCGAACACGCGCCCTCTGCAGTCTTCCCCCCGAGTCGCCTCTGCTAACCCAGACGCCTCTCTACCGTGCAGGTCTCTTGTTGCGTCCGTGTCCCTGCTTCCCATGACGCATTGGTCGCTGCAGTAGTTCTACGTATGTTCAGCCCCACCGGCCTACAGCTGCTGCTCTCGAGTCCCTCGCCCGGCCCTTCCCCTGCCCCGCCCTTGTAGCCGCAAGCACCGCATACGACCATGTTCTGGCGCTTCGGCGGGTACGCACAGCTGTCGTCGCTGGACAGCATTCTCGACAAGCCCGATGTCACAGTAGAAGAGCTGCTGGACGAGTCCGATCTGATACAGGAGCTCAAGCAGCAGAACTCGAAGCTTATAGAATACCTTCGCGACGAGAATGTCCTAGAGCGCCTCCTGCGCTATGTCATCGCAGCGAGGCCCAGCCCGGCGCTTGACGACGAGTCTGGAGGGTCGCTGGCGCATGAGGCGAGGAGTCCCAGCCGGGCTGGCTTCTTTGGCAGGGTTCGGGCTCGCTCAACGTCCACCACAAAGTCAGACGCAGGCGATACCGAGGAGAGCAAGGAGGAGCGATTGCGCATGAAGTACGCCTATGTATCGTGCGAGATCCTGTCCTCTGAAGTATGGTCCATATCAGAAGCCGTGCTCGAAAACCAGGATAGTCTGCGCCAGTTCTGGGCCTACATCAAGCAGCCTGCACCCCTCGACCCTGTCCAGGCAGGCTACTTTACCAAAGTGAACGAGTCATTACTCGACCGCAAGATGGAAGAGATGCTTGAGTTCTTCAAGTCGCTCGATAACGTTGTGCCCGATATGCTGCAACACGTTGATTGTCCAGTCATCATGGACCTGTTATTGAAGATCATCAGCCTTGAAAAGAGCGAAGGGGGTCAAGGCATTGTCGATGTGGGTTCAGTCATCGTTGTCAACGTGCGGAGCTAACAAAAGTACAGTGGTTACAACAGCAAGACCTCGTCCCACGACTGATCGCCTTCCTCGGTCCAGAACACTCCACCTCGACCCAGACCTCGGCTGGCGACTTTCTCAAAGCCATCATTACCATATCTGCCAACGCCACGACACAGGATCAATCGGTGATCGGGCCAAATGAGCTCACACGGCAGCTTGTCTCCGAGCCATGCCTCAAACAGTTGATAGAATATATGCTCCGTGGCGGCAACCCACTGACTGTCGGCGTGGGGATTGTTATCGAGGTCATTAGGAAGAACAACTCTGACTACGACCTGGAGAACCAAATTGGGCCTGTACCCAAGAACTCAGACCCCATCTACCTAGGAACATTGCTTCGACAGTTCGCAAACCATATTCCACAGTTCATGGAGCTGGTCAATAGCTCAAGTCAGGTCGTAACCGAAACAGACGGCACCACCACAAAGAAGAAGCGAGAGCTCAAGACAGCGTTCGGCGACAAGATAGAGCCTTTGGGCTTCGACCGTTTCAAGACTTGCGAACTGATGGCCGAGTTGCTGCATTGCAGTAACATGGCGCTGCTTAACGAACGTGGAAGCGAGGCTGAAGTCCGAAGACGAGATGCTGAGCGAGAACGCCTGAAAGCCGATGGCAAGCTGACTTCAGCCAACCCTGGAAACCCAGGCGATTTCTCTACAAGTGTTGATAGTCAAGGATTCCATCATGCTCGTGCTCCATCCATGGATTCACCTGCTGAGATCAAGCCCTTGCACGTACAGAATAGTTCTGAGGACGATTTCGAGAAGGTGGTTGCACCAGAGGTTGCGGTGGAAGATTCGAAGGATACCATAAATGAGAAGGAACAAATTGGCGAACCATTGGAACCCTCACCTAAGACGGCACCAAGGGATGGTCCCAAGGAAACTTCCACTGGGAAGACTGCGGGTGACGACGGTGAATTCGTTGATGAGCCTCTCACACCACCCAAGGACGCCACCATGTCTAGTGAGGTGGCAGCCTCTCCTGCCAAACCCGCCGATGATGCAGAGTCGCCCACATCAGCAGGTCTAACAGCCAAAGTTGACGATCTTGGCCTGGACAACGATACTGTTATGAACGATCGTCGGGAACCCTCGGAACCCACGAAAGCCGAGAAAACCGAGACTGATGTCAAGACTTCGCCATCTCTTCTGACCCAGCAACTCAATCAGACTGCGGAGTCTAGTAATCTCGATCTTCCAGATCCACCTTTGTCGCCTCATCCCGACGACAAACCAGCGCCGCTATTTGCTGGCAAGAACCGCGAAAACAGCAGTTCGCCTTCAAAAATTGACACTTCGCGTTTCACCGCACCCGCTCCAGAATCTGATCTTTCTGAGATCACCCCCATTGACGAAACTCAAAGCGTGCGCTCGGTGGTATTTGGCAGCACAGAAGAGCCTGTAGGATTCGAGATCGATATCGATGGCACGCCTGTTGTTGGTGATCTGTTGAAGATTACGTTTGTTGAGAACAAAGTTGTGCCAACTATACTTGTAAGCCCCTGCTGAGATTCGATGGCTTTAACGTCTAACATGTGTAGGACTTTTTCTTCCGTTTCCCTTGGAACAACTTCTTGCACAATGTAGTATATGATGTGGTTCAACAGGTCTTTAACGGCCAGATGGAGCACGGGTACAATCGACAACTAGCTATTGACCTCTTCGACAGCGGTGCTATCACTGAGCGAATCATCAAGGGGCAAGAGGAGAGCGACAGATCACACAAGGAGACGCACATGCGACTAGGATATATGGGCCATCTTACCCTGATCGCAGAAGAAGTGTTGAAGTTCACCGAGCGACACACTGATGAAGTTCTATCACCCATGGTCCTGGAAAAGGTCCACGCTGAGGAGTGGGTGCACTACGTTGAACACATCCTCGCAGAGACACGAGAGCGCGACAACGCTATCCTTGGAGGAGTACGACCTGATATGAGCGTTGGCCCAAGACAAGCGGTACTCAATGCCGTCAACGCAGCAAACAACTTTGGAGGCGACAGTGGGGGGCTCTCCAACGCTAGCCTCGCCGGAAACGGCGCTATAGGCCTCGACAGCATGGAGCTCACCAATGCTGGTGACACTGGAGGTGGTGGGTACACCTTCAGCGGAGGCTCCTTGCTCAGTGGCTTTACTAACTCGAGTGATGAAGAAGACGAAGACATGGACGATGTCGACTCCGAGAGAGAACGGGAACATCGACAGGGGCCTGTCGACGACTCCGAACAAGTGGGTGAAATCTCGTTTGACGATGCTGATATGGACTATCGATAATCACATCGCCCCGACCATACACACACTACTGCCACGATCGTTTTCCGCCCTTGGTGCGTTTCTTTTTCTTATACCTGTTTGTATCATGAGTTGGAACAGGCAAAGGGCCCGCATGCTAGACCCATGGACCAAGCGTCATCTCTTCTGTACATACATTCCTCCGCCATCCGACAGGGTGTATGATACATGTAGTAATACACACCGTGAGATATGGTTTTTCATCATCTCCTCTGTGTGACAAAGATGACTGCAACGACCTAGCATGCCCTCCCTGCTGTCATGCCTGTTTCTCCATCTTCTTTGTTGTTTGATGTTTGTTTTTTCTTTCTAGATTTGAGTTATGCGCGTTCCATCTCCATCCCGCTGAGCACAATGTACAAGAACACTTGATCTGCTCTACTGACGCAAAGCCCTTCTTAGTCAAGCATCCCCCCGCCTCTGCAAGTACAGCCCTCGCGGGCGCGTCGCCAATTCGCCCTCCGGCTCGCCCAACGCAAGGCTCAGCTCGAATCGGCACGTGAGTCAGAAGAAGACGCAGACGACCATGTGCTGCCCAAGACCCAGGAAGAGGAAGAACGCGAAGGTCACCAGCGTTTTGCCCGCATGTTCGAAGGCATCGAAGACTCGTCCGATGATGACAGCATGCACAGCGGTGATGGACAGGGAGAGGAGGGCCAGGACCCTGGGAGAAATTCCCCGGAGAAATGTGCCAGTCCTGAGAAAGGGGACCTTGATGCTAAAGGAGAAGGCAGAGCGGCGAGTAGCGAGGGAGGGCGGAAGTTTGTGGTGTAGTGTTTGAGATGGTGCTGGTCTGCTTGCATAGCTTGGCATGGCTTTTTGAATCGATAGATCGAGCATATTTCGCTGGTGAGCTAACTGCGTTAGCTGTTGGCTGGCGAGGACATATGCAGTATACAAGATGAATGGACATGATGTATGTAGTAATGCACGGTTATGAGATACCCATCTGTTTATCCATCAGGAACTCTATGCAACATGATGATGTGAAACTTCTATATTTCTTCGAGTAGAGTTACGGTATATTAGAAATAATGAAATATTTAGGTGCTGCGTCTACGTATCTGAGTATACATCATGTGACTCGGCGATACGCTAACGCCATAGCGCGTCTTCGCATGCGATCATCAACTACCAGTCCAACGCCATTGAACTCAGCATTACAGACAGCAAACTCACAAATGTCCGCTCAGCCAAGCTCAGGCCGTCCCGCTTCGGATCGCCGTTCATCCGCTGCGCCAAAACGTACCTCTCTCCTCCCGAAGCCCTCGTCGATTGTGCTCGACTCTTCCGTCCTCATTGCCCAGCATGTGCAACTTACCGGCCTTCACCCAATAACGATTGGTCCGAATACCGTACTGCACCCACACAGCAAACTCAGCAGCGCACTGGCGCCTGTTGTTCTGGACAAAGGCTGTGTTATTTTCGAGCGAGCAAAAGTCGGCGTGGGCATGGGCACGGAGCTGGACGCTGAGAGCCGGCGCACTGTCATGTCGTCGGCACGCAGCAACTCGCATGTCAGAGAGTCGATGCGGAGCGAAGGCACGGTGCTAGGAAGGAATGTAGTCGTCGAGTCCAACGCAATAGTTGAAGCTGCCGAGGTAGGCGAGGGCACTGTGATTGAAGTCGGTGCTGTGATTGGGAGGGGTAGCATTATCGGAAAGGTATGGCCGTGCATGCGCTTGTTGCAATTGATCCCGTATGTCCAAATGCTGAACTGTGGTGGTAGTACTGCACCATAACGTCTTCGTCTTATATTCCTCCAAATACTCGTTTGCCAGATTATACGGTCGTGTTTGGCGGCTCTCAACAACGCATCGATCGCACGCTGCAACTACGGCCGGAGATCTTGCACGCGAAGATGGCGGTGCATGCGAAACAACTGGACATGTTCAAGAGATTGGTCCCGAATAACATTGCAAAGTGGTCGTCTTGAACTACATGAAAGCATGATTGTCTGAGAGCGCAAACAAAACATTATATTGCGAATCAGATCTGTGGTGAGGGCAACGGATGATTGTGTTGGTGTAAGAACTATTTACATGCACTCTTGCAAGGCGTGTACAGCATATCTCGCGATACTCAGGCGTCGATTTCTGAGTCGAGCTATGTAAAGTCATGGCTATGACTTTCTCTCTCTCTCCCATGTCCATCCAGGCATTCACACCAAAACAACGGTTCTCATTTTCTCCTCCTTCGATGCCTTCCCCCTCGTATCTCCGTCATCCGTCAGAATCATAATCCAAGTCAGTGCCGTAATTCAAGTCAGGATTGTACTCTCGGTCAGGGTCGTATATCGGCATGTTGTCCCAATCTTCTTCTTCTCCTACTTCGGACTCGAAATCGCGCTCGACGGATTCGTCGTTGTAAAGCTGGGCGCGGCACATGGGACATGTGTTTGCCATGTTGAGCCAAATGAGGAGACAGCCGCGACAAAAGAGTTTCTTGCAGCAGGAAACTTTTACGGGCATGTGGCTTTGGGCGTCCTGGGAAGATTGGGTCGCAGACGATGTGGTCGCAAAGAATGTGTTTGCAGAGGAATGAGTTGCAGATGAAGGGGTCGCAGACGGTTCTGTGGCAACGTTGGTAGGAGACGCCGGTGTTTTCGATTCTGAGTCCGAGGGCTTCGTATCGTTCGAGGTAGTAGTAGGCACTTCTGATGTGAACGGCTCCCTGCAAATCGGGCAGTCAGCGTTGCCCTCCGGCACATCAGCACATTTGTCAACGATGTGACCGAGGAACTCGGTCTTGGATGGCAGTGCGGCCATCGTTGGCAAATGTGCTGTGCTTGAAGAAGGAGCTTTGGGGGAGGGGGGGAAGACGCCTAGATATATACCTGCCAAGCGCTGCGTTTGTCGTCAAGACTCGCGGTGAAGTGGACTGACCTTTGATAACTCAACCGAGCTGGAAGCACGAAGTGAATGTGGCATTGAGGTGAAAGCGACAGTTGGAGTATAGCTTGTAGCTTTGACACAGTACTGGTATTCACTCTGCCGTCTTGTATCCACTCTGCCATCTTGTATTCACCCTGTTGTCTTGGATTGTAATGACCATAGCAAAGGCATGGGAACTCACGGTACCAAGAGCAGAAACTGAGTGAATATCATCTTACAACCGTCCACGCATGCCTCCAAGATTCCGTTTACAGACTACACTTGATCCCCTTTTCTCTATTCATTCACTCCCAGATAGAAAGAAAGAAACAAAACAAAATGCCGCCCATTACCCTGACAATAAACTTCCAAAATTCAATTCATACAAGATACACTTCGTTCTCCCTAGTCACAGCACGCAGATCATCTAAACATATATACTTCTTTCTCACGACCATCTCTACTGCCAGCGAAACGCATCCCCCGGAAGCAGGAAATTTGCCTCCTCAAACGTAATAACGCGGTCCATGTCGAGAAAATGCGAGTCCATAAAGGCATCAGAGAGATTGAGCAGAGATTGGTCTTGGACGCTTTGTTGGGCGCCTGGTGCCGCTGCACTGAGGGCGTTGGTGTTGTTGTAAGGGGGAGCAGGGGGGGCAAGAGGAGGGCCGGAAGATGGAGGCGCTGCGTGGTAGAGTGGCGGTGGAGGAGCGTGAGGGTGGGCTGGGTAGCTGGGTGTTGGCGGAACTTGTGGAGAGGGGTATAATGGTGATGGGGCGGTGGGGGAGAGGACGCTGGATAGGCGCCCGTTGTGCGGTATGTATCCGGTTGGCGATGTGGTTGGATTATGTGCTGTGTCTGGAAGGGGGAGGTGTCCGGGACTTAGTGTCGCTTGGGAACTGTTGAAGCTGCTTTTGCGAATGTGTTCTTTGATCTGGGACCGCTCGTGGATAGTAGTGCTGTCAGCTCGAATCTGAGGTGTAGGTGCGTAGGTTGGGCTGGCAAAGTGTTGCGGGTATAGTGTTATGCCGCTGTGATCGTAGAAGTTAAATCGGAAGTTGGGGTCGTTTTGACAGGCTTCGTGTAGCCTCTCGAGCTGCTCCGCGTACATGCCCGCTTGACTGTTGGGTCTCTGATCGTCTTCACGCTGCTTCTTCCAGCGTGCTGCCATGTCCCAGAGATCGTGGACTAGGCGTTGGAATTCTGGTCGTAGAGGTCGACGAGTGGCTTGGTGCTCGAACAACAGAGCTTTGGCGGCGACGAATGCGCAAAAGGAGAATTGCACATTAACAAAGGGTATTGGTGTATGGGCTAGGAACTTGTTGACAATGTTTGAAGTCTCGATTGCAGCAAGCTCGCATGTCTGGGCACTGCATTCTTTTGGGAGCGCAACAAAGCCATTCCATTCTTTTGGAGGGTGCCCAATTGGATGATGCAGCAGTATCATGGATGTGTTATGAGTTATGTGGGCTAGGGTGAGATTAGGGTCCATGTCTACCACTGTTCTGTCAGCGGATATGTTTGAGTCTTTCCATCTGGGTGGTAGGAACATTTTCCAATGGACGAGTCGTAGGTCCAACTCTTTAAATCGCGTCAGCCAGCTGACCGCATGCTCTTTATCTTGCCAGTTGATCCGTTGCTGAAGGAAGAATGTCGTGACCTGGCTTAGGCTCTCAGTCGCTTCGACGCAATACGCGAAAGCACCCAGTTTGGATGCATCTATGTAGCTGTTGTTTGAATTCGGACTAGCACCTGGAGGCAGGTCGGTTGCAGAGTCATCTTCATTATACTGGGCAGGCACGTTTGCTAGCGAGCGCCCGATACGAGCTGCTGTTTTGTTCCAGATTCCTGCAATGGTTCGTCAGCAACCGTGAGCGACATAAAATGAATCATGCCGCCTCTCATGCTGCGTTCAAGACCCGAGATGAGTGAAAATACGTGATAGACCAGGAAGAGGTGGAGGTGTTGCATATCAATTGAGCTCACATACCGAAATAGGGCGTAGTGACGGGCTCTTCTCGGGTGAAATAGCCTCCGTCTGCTGGCAGCCGACGATGAACATCTTCAGCCGTCAAGCTTGTGTTCCAACCAGCAGAACTTGAACAAAATCGATCGAGCAAGAAGATGACCCAGAACAGCCTCCGTCGTTCTTCTAGCTCTGTCCAGTCGTTTGTAGGCTTCACCAGACGCACAGGCGGCATCAGCGATCTGAGTTGTGATGGCGATGGTTCAGTAGTAAGCTGAAGGTAATCAATCGTCCTGGTGAGCGATCCGATGAGCGGCCAGGCTCTTTGCGGCTGGCCGTCGTTTAAAAGATCAAAAACGAGAAAGATAAGGGCCTGTAGGCTCTCAATCGTGACATTTCGCATGGAGTGCGTTTCTACAATCATACGCGACACCTGGATTTGTTGACTAATTTGATCGGAATCCAAAAAGAGCATGCCAGGATCCATGTGGCGTAACGCAACAGCGACTAGAGCATGGAGAACAAGTACCAGTCCAGGGTCTTGTGAGCCTTGACGCACCCGCGTTTGGATCCGCTTCTTGTGAATGTAAGGGATCCAGTGGTGGAACGAAATGCAGAAGAAATCTACCAGCTTTTCGAGAAGTGGCTGGGACGGAAGGTGCTGGGCAATGTCGACATCTCCAAACGGGAAAAGCCAACTCTCGAGAATGGGCGTGTTATGTCTTCTCTTTAGAGGATTGGAAGCCACATTTTCTTCCTTGTGCATCGCTGGTGCGCTTTCTCTTGAAACCTCTACGTAGTGGTGCTGAGGTTGAGAAGTAGGAACATTAGGCTGGGCCTGTTCATTGCCACGAGACAGGGTTTCTGTCGCCGTAGTGGGTGGTGTCTCTTGAACGAGGGCATGCCCTTTGGTGGACACATCATCATCTACTATATAGCGTGCACGAACCTGTCCATTTTCTTCCAAAAGTATCTTTTCCAAGAAAGCTGTTGTTTGTAAGACACGTTCCGTGGCAGGAGGATATTAGCATACCAACACGACGAGTCAAGGCCTCGACAGCGCCTGGCTTAAGCCCGGGCTTATTCTTTGGCTGGTACACACATTCGGACGCTGCGTATTAGGTCAGCGAAGGCTGTGGTCCCGTTGAAGTAAGGACGTACAAAGCCTCAGGCAATGGGTACACGAGGGCAGTTCGCGCGAGCAACGCAGCTTACGTTGCTTGCAGCTGGCGCATGCAGGGACATCACCGCCCGCGGAAACAGGACCATCGTCTTCTCCTGCTTGACTGCCACTCCCATTCGAGTAATTGGTCCAGCTAGCCGACATCAGCGCGACATCTCCAGAGGCGGTCGCAAAAGGAAGAAATAGTGGGTTTGGGATACGGCGGCCGGGCATCGGGATAAATCACCACTCTCTCCACACCCGAGCCCCGCGAGACTAACCCTCGTTTCGGCCCATCTTCAATGATCTGCCATCTCCGCAAGCAAAGCCTGTCTCCCGACGTACGTGGATTGGACATGTTGATGCCATGGCATGACGTTAATCCTGCATCGGGCATGCTGCCTTTTCCGCAAAGGCAGATTGCATACGCGACGTCCAAGATGGATGCTACCAGGTCCGTGGCGGTATTACTAGGTATTACCGGCAACTTTAAACTAGAACATGAGATTGCCGATATTGAAGGATCCTACACCTGTCTAATTGCCAGACCAGCATCCTACGGTCCGACACGACCATTCCAACCAACAGCAACATGCCACCACTTGCAGGCTTCTCCGACAACCCCTTCCAGACCCGCATCCAATTTCAAGCCGCTGCCAAAAGCTTACTCCATGCACTGATCCCCTACCAATCTCCTGGCGGCGCACGAATCAAACTTCCGCTAGCAACAGGCACACACTTTGACGATGTCGCAGCCCAGCTGGAGGGCTACGCGCGTGCACTATGGGCCGTTGGCGCGCTGCAACACTCCGGAACGCTGTCAGCAGACGAAGCGAAAGAAACCGTTGAACCCTTTGCCAGGGGTCTAGCCAACGGCACAGACCCTGCTCATCCCGAGTACTGGGGGCCAGTCATTTTGCGAGACCAAAGGATGGTCGAGATGGAGATTATCTCGTTTGCACTGCTAGCAGCACCAGACACTATGTTCCATTCGCAGACGGAGCAGGCCAGGAGAAATATCACAGCGTGGTTGAAAACCATCAATGGCAAAGACTTTCCGACCACCAACTGGCTCTGGTTCAGGGTCATGACGAACCTCGCGCTGGTCAAAGTGTGCGGCGTGCCTCGCGAAGAGGTGCTGGATGCCATGAAAGCCGATCTGGATCTTATGGAGCAATTCTATCTGGGTGATGGCTGGGCAGCCGATGGCATCTGGAGTGATGAAGGACGCCAGGCCGATTACTACTCTGGCAGTTTTGCAATCCAGTTTTCACAGCTGATATATGTCAAGATGGCATCTGACTTGGACCCCGAGCGGTGCGAACAATTTCGCAGTCGAGCAAGGGAATTTGCAATGACCTTTTGGCGCTACTTTGATACTAATGGTGTGTGACATATCATACCGTTTCCCTCATTATACATTCTTTTTAAGCACATCTAACGAATGCCCAGGCGCCGCCATTCCCTTTGGCCGCAGCCTCACATATCGCTTTGCGCTTGCGGGCTTCTGGTCTGCCATTGCCTTCGCAGAAGTACCGCTCCCAGCTCCCCTAGACGACTGGGGCGTGATCAAAGGACTGCTTCTCCGTCACTTTCGCTGGTGGAGCACAAAACATGACATGTTCAACTGCGATGGCACCCTCACCATTGGATTCACCTATCCAAACATGTATCTAAGCGAGGACTACAACAGCCCGCAGTCACCATACTGGGCGATGAAATCTTTCCTCGCGCTCGGTCTACTTCCAGACCACCCTTTCTGGACAGCACAAGAAAAGCCCTTACCAGGCACCAGCACAGTCAACAACAAAAACACCGTCGTCACAGTCCAGCCACCCATGCACATCCTCTGCAACCAGCCCAACCACCACGTCCTCCTCTCCACCGGCCAATTCTGTCCCTGGCCCCTCAAAGCCACCGAAGCAAAATACGCCAAATACGCCTACTCCTCGCACTTTGGCTTCAGCGTGCCCACGGGGCCTTTAATCCCGCAACTTGCACCGGACAGCACGCTAGCCCTGAGCAAAGACGGCGGCGACACATGGCGCGTCCCATGGAAAGTCAGCTCGCCCCGCTTCGATACCACCGCACATCTCGTGCACAACAGTGAGGTCGTGGAAACCGTGCCTTTGCTGAAAAGTACATGGAAGCCCTGGGCCGATGCGGATGTCGTAGTGCACACGCAGCTCATTGCACCGTGTTCGCGCTGGCCAGACTGGTATATTCGCTGGCACACTGTTATAAATACCGGGCGACAGGATGTAGAGATCCGAGCTGTGCAGGGGGGCTTTGCGATTCAGGGTCGTGGGAAGAGACGAGGTGAGGTATTGCCGTGCTTGACCAACACATCTGAGCTGAATGTCTCCTCTTCTTCTTTGGACGGCAGGCTTCCTCCTTTCCCCGAAGGAACACTCACACAAGACGACGGCCTTTCAGCACTCGTACTTTCGAATGCGGGGGCAAGCGGGATTCGCGCTCTACATGGACGTTCGTCGAGAGTGCATGAACAAGCAGAAGTCCTCAAGCCGGATGCGAATACTAATCTCATCTGGCAGCGTACGCTGATACCGACCATCAATGTACAAGCTACCGCGGCATGTTCAGCTGATGGTGCAGAGTCCTTGCAGTTTGGCTGTGCGGTGTTTGCGCTTGCGTTGACCGAGGATAGGGCGGATAGGTATGCGGCTGAGCTGGATATAGAGAAGTTGTGGTTGGATGTGCCTGCTATTGGTACTGGGCATGGGGAGGAGGGTGAGAACGAGTGGTATCTTAGGATTGTGTAGATGGAGGGCTTATCTGATGGGCTTGTATGACCTTAGAGAAAGTATCTAATATGATAGGGCTGCGGCAACTACACATAAGCATGATTCGATAGATAGCAGCTTTTTTTTTTGTACTGTGTAGCTGCCTGAGATGAATGATAGTTTAGTCTCTAGCTGTCAGTTTAGTCACGTAAGGCTCCAAGTAAAGTGATATAGCGGGCACAATGAATAGTTTTGCAAAGGACTGTAAAAATCCCAATGTTCATAAACGACTTCAAGCCACGCCGTCACTATCCCAGTTGTGCATCACACAAACACATACGCAACTAGGACAAAAGTATGTTCGGGCAAATACAGGCCCGCCACAATCGCCTTGCGCGAACAAACGTCTTCCAGATCACTGCATCACGTACTCAAGAAAAACAATCATTGTTAACATGTGGTATTTCCAATCTAAATCAGATTACAAAAAATTCCATATCTCCCGCGTGCATTGAAGCAAGCCAGCAAGCTTCGACCGTACAGAAAAAAATTGAACGTAGATATCTTTGTCTTTCTCCTTTTCCCAATCCAACGCAAGTATTTCGTCTCTACGTCACGTTGGACAAGGAGGTGCGCGGTGAAGCCGTGTAGAATCTCAAATCCGCAAACAGGCGCATGCGCATATAACATTTTTTTCTCTTCAGAAACAAGCAAAACCACAGCTCCTAGCTGCTGCTCAAATCCAAGACACCAAAAAACGCCAATTAAATCTGACCAGGGGAATCGAAGCTTGGCTTTGGGAACGCAAAGGTGGCCATTGCACGAATATTGGGCGTTTACCTCTTCCTGACGCAGAAGAAGAGACCAGTGCGACCAAGGAACCACAGACATCCGAAGAAACGGACCAGGGCAAGAATTGCAGTAGACCACAGGAGAGCCTGGAAGAAGTGTGCGGTTCTGGTGGAGGCGTTGGACTATGAAGGTGTTAGCAAAGTCTAGAGAAAAGAAAACATGAAGAACTTACGGAGAAACCGAATCGGTCAAAGTTGTCTTGGGTAATAACAACGGCAAGGGTACCGTTGGAACCGATCCAAGCGGTACAGAGATGGGTACGGAAAGACTTGTACGAATCCTCGAGCGTCTTCTCGTTCTTCTCCTCTGGGGGAACATAGGGTGCAAGAGCACGCTTGACAGTGGCCTCGAATGCGCTGTCGATATCAGCCTGAGGCAGATCCGGCTCTTCAATGACGTTGTGTTTTCCGTCTGATCCCTTTTCAGTCTTGGCGGAAGGAAGCATGTCGGCCTTGTCGGAACCCTTGGTACCCCAGGAGACATCGTGCCAGTTGGAGAAGGCGTACACATTGAGAATGTTGATGTACGAGGACATGATGAGCAGGTACTGGGGGAACGAGGTGAACATGTGCCATGGGTCCATGTAGAGGAAGGAGGCGACATAGTAGAGACCGAAAGTAGCGGCAAGAGCGATGATGATGATACCAACGCCATCGGACGAGAAAAAGGACTCGGCAAACTTTTCCGGTGACTCGGTATTCAGCTTGTTAGCTGACGGGTTCGTGAAAGCCTGGACGACGAGATAGATGGACAGGATGACGATGTACAGCTGGATGATACCGAAGACGCAGAAGGATACCAAGTAGGAGTACTTGGAACCCTTGGGACGGTTACCAAAGGCCAGAATGAACTGTAGGATCAGGAAAGCCAGGTAGATGTATGTGACGATGGTGTTGAAGATGGGGGTGATGGTGTTTCCGAATGGCCAGGCGTCTCTTGTATCCGTTTTGGTGCCGACAAGACTCATGATAATGACGGTTGTAAGCCAGAAGGAAGCCAGGGCGAACCAGGTGAGGACAGTCTGGAACATGTTGTACAGCAGTTGAATGTGGAAGAAGAACATGCGCACGAAGTTGTGGCCACTCTTGTACATGCGGCCAAAGTGCAGCAGAGAGTAGATACCGGCAGCGAAGGAACCGTTGAGCCAACGACGACGCTGACCGATGAGCTCGGCAGCACCCTCGGGCACGTCGGTTTCTCCCTTGGAGGCCTTGATGTAGGTGAGATGCCACTTGGATCCAGCCTTTGCGACGAGCTCGAAACACAGAATACGATCTTCGGCCAAGAACATGTTCTTCTTGAAAATGTTCATACCTTCGATACCCTTCTTTCCGAGAATCTTGGCAAGCGTGTGGTCACCGTGGAAGTATTGTTCCAGCGGTCGACCCATGATGGCGCGGTATCGGTAAGCCGAGAAGGCACCAGGCAACACGGAGACGTAGCCGAAAGACGACTCGAGCGGCTTGTCAAGAATGTTACTGATCTTGTACTCGAAATTCTGCGCAGCG
The DNA here is from genome assembly GCA_020744315.1 of Curvularia eragrostidis. Lineage (NCBI taxonomy): Eukaryota > Fungi > Ascomycota > Dothideomycetes > Pleosporales > Pleosporaceae > Curvularia > Curvularia eragrostidis. The sequence continues at coordinate 109,508 of JAIRCK010000060.1, read as the reverse complement.
ACAAGCGGATTCAGGAGATTCTTCCAGCCTTTACCCAACATAGCATGGATCTCACCGCAGGCACCGCCAAGGTCCTTGTCGTTGTAGAAACCTTCCCAGAGAGCGAGCAGCGACTTGGGGCCAGGCTTGGTACCGGCATCAAGCAGAATGCAGACTTCAGGGTTCAGAATGCGACCAATAGCTGTGAAGAGCCATCTGTGCGAGTTAATCTTCTTGGTGTTCTTCTGCTTCAAGCAAAAGATCATCTGGACAGGGGGCAGGGTGCTAGCGCTGTCGTCATGGGGGCGGATGAGTTGCTGGTTGGGGGTAACCGATAGTTGTGTAGTGTACTCGAACTAGGCCTTGTTAGCTGTGCCGCGCGATGTGGTCAAACGGGGTGTAACTGACAATGTGAGCAACCGTCTCGTTTCCGTCGATGTCCTTCTTCATGACACCGTCCTGGTAGACACCGACGGTGGCGAGCAGATCGAGCGTACCCTTGTCGCAGGGGTCGATACCGTCGAAAACCAGGCACACGACAATCTTCTGCCAAGCTGGACCGCCCTTGTTCCAGAACTCGGACTTCTTGAGGTTGACAATGTCGCGGATGTTCTGCATGACACCGTGTAGCGTACGGGCAGTAAGAACCTTGTCTTCGTTGTAGTAGGTGATGGCAATGAGCAACTCAGTGTGGCGGTTGTACATGGCCGGGCGCAGATTGTAACCATTCTTGAGAGTGAAGTCGTTGGGGTCGCACGTAGCAGCCGTGTCTGGCAGCTGTCAGAAGCTGATCGGCGGGAGACTTGAAACACGCCAGGAAGACGAGGAGGGGAATCGAAACTTACATCGCATGTGGGTAAACTCCTCGCTGCCGCTCTCGAGATCATTGCGGTACTTTGCCTGGATGGCATTCTGGATGGCGGAAGGCACAGGGTAGTCGGCACTGAGGACGGAGCCCTGAACAAGCTTGACCTTACGGGTCATTCCACGCTTGAGGCCACCAGCCTGACCACCAGGCTGCTGTCGCTGCCTCCATGCCTCGGTGGAGCTGGTCTCGCTCCGCTCGTATGGTGAGGGTGCACGCTGGCCGGCACCAAATTCGTTGGCCGGGTCGTAACCACCGGTGACGGAGTAGTTTGTGCCGGTCTCATGGGCCTGGCCTGGATATTGAGTAGGCCTGTCGTTGGCATAGGACTCGGTCAAGCTGTAGGTAGAGTGTGGGCGGTGCTCAGGGTTTGCGCTGTAGAAAGGGTCTGAGCCGGTACCAGTGGGGTTCTCGTGCTGCAGGAGAGAGCGGCCAACCTCTTCCTCGTCGTGAGTGCGATCATACTGCAGAGGAGTTAGTCAACACGGCTGTATGTCTAGGCGGACGCTATCAGGGGCTCGTACACCGGTGTTGGGGTCCCCAAGGTGGTAACCTTGGTTGGGGTTGTTGTACGCCATGGCGAGCTGCAGACCACGGGCAGGGACTGCAGAGGACTAGGCGTGGTGGGATATGGGGTGGAGATGGAGGGAGGAGTGACTGAGGAAAAAAAAGAGCACTGAGCGCACGACTGGCGGTGTCGCTTGATAAAGAGCCGATGGGCTGTCTGGGGCGTTGGAGGGCTGAGAAAGGTGCTGGATGGCGCGCTAGGCCGGATTGGGAGGGTGAAATGGGGGGGAAGGCCTGCGCTAGGAAAACGGCCGCTGCTGAAACACGCGTAGGCCACAGGGCGAGACAGGGTAATTGGTCGGCCGCTGGTTTCGGGGGGTGGATAGACAAGCCTGCCAGGCAAAGGTAATTATACTGTGCGTGCGGCCAGCGTAGCCTGGCACAGCGCGGGCGACGAGCTCTTCTTGAAGCCGCGGCGAGGGCGGCCCTGCTGACGCGCAGCCACACGGCCGTTGTGCATGTCTCTCTCCAAGTGCTCTGCTGCTGCTGGCGGTGTGGCGCGTGCTGGCTGCCCAGGGCTATAATTAGAGCCCCGGCCTTAATCAGCTCCACGCTTACCTGCTCAGCCTCACACAAAACCCATCGCCTTCGCGGTGCCCGCGACATGGTTGGGCCGCCTTGGCCCAGAGAGGCATACGGCATGCGTCGTGCTGTACATGGCGCTGCAAGAAAGGCGTCTTCACGCCTGCGCTCATGGTGGCTTCGCTGGTCCGCCAGGGGCCGCACGGCACGTCAGCCATACCCATATTTGCCAGTCCGCCCACACGAGAGATCGTCATGTCTTCTGGAAGGCGTTGCATGGGCACAGGCGCCGAGTGCAACGCAGCAGCATCACCGTGTTTATACATGCGGGTCTGTGGTCGCAGCAGTCTTACGACTACTAGGCGTCTTGCGCGCACACATACGAGGCCTGCTATCCTCTTCCCGTCATGCATCGTCCGACCAATCGCCCATTTAGGGGCCTGCGGATGGCGACGCGCGCGCAGGGCCCATGCCGTTAGGAGCTTTTCTATCCGCTAAGGATGGATGCTGCTGCTACGCTACAATCCCATCGCTGGTGCCTGTGTGGGTCGAGAGGATCTGGGTGGATTCGTCCCTGGACCCTCCGTCTCTGCTGGACCGCCCTACGCCCACTGCGTACCCAGCCAGGTGGGCATTCCTCCTATGTACAGCACACAAGTACACATGGCTCGGCTCACAACCGAAACTCCGTCGCCTGCTCTCGCCGACTGGCTGCGGCTCCGCCTCTCGAGTCTCCTGCGACCTCTGCCGCTGCTTGTAGCCGTGGCGCCGAGCAGCAAGCTGAGAGCGCCCGTATCAACAAGCAACAAAACGAAAACAGAAAAAATCACATGCGAGGCTGCCGGGGCCCGATGATGACATCAGACAAGCAGGCCATGCGTTCCTTCCGTGTCGCGTCAAGAGCGCGCTTCACGCCTTCCGTCATCCGCGCCTCAACAGAACACCAGCTCACCAGCAGGGCCACTTGCATGCTTCAACTCTTCTGGCCATGGATCCCACCAATTGCACTTGACAACCTCGCACCATGACCCTCTGCAAGATTCTTATGCCTTTGACTAACCACACACTTGGCTTGCCTCATCTCCTCAGCTCGCCTACCCCGCACATTTCATGCTTGTCACACCATCCCCATCTTGCAACAACCCGGATACCGTCGAGCTGACGGCCTTGTATACCCATTTCTGACACTACCCCACATCCGCTAAGTCGGCGCGACCCGCCATGGCCTCAGCCGCACCGCTGGTGGACCTCCCAAAGTCAAAGTCTAGGTTCGAGTCACAAGTGTCAGCATCTACAAACAGCCCTGCCAAGGCCATGGAGAAGACTGCGGCACAGACTACTACCCTAGAGCACGGGCAGCAGCAGGCGCTTTCACAAGGCCAATCTGACCATCCGCCGCACGCAATACCACCTCCGACTTATCCAGATGCACACGACCTCATTGTTGTATGCTGTCACGCCATCTTCTTGCCTAACGCGGACGCTCCCGATTTTCCGCTATGCAGTCCTTATGACGAATCCAACTGGCTCCTGGCTCCATTTCAGAAGTCAGATGCCACTACTGGCAAACCAGGTGAACACGGGACCTTTGTATCACACATCAAAGCAGGCCTCGAGGCTTTGACCGTGGGCATAGACGCCAAACATCCACCCTCAAGTATACTGGTCTTTAGCGGCGGGGCCACCAAACGCGCGCACACACTGAAAACCGAGGCACAGTCGTACTACCATGCAGCATTGGCAACAGAGTTAGCTGAGGGACACCTGGGTGGTGGCCAGGCTCATCAGTATGTAAGCTTGCTGACGGGTGACTTGCGCACAAGGCATGCTTACGACTATGGACAGTTTCTACAACAAGGGACACATCCTCCTTGAAGAGGAAGCTACTGATTCGTTCCAAAACCTGTTGTTCAGTATATTGCTTTTCAGAAAAACCACGGGTAAATATCCAAAGCAGATCCGCGTCATTACCCATGCTTTTAAAGCCAAGCGATTCCTCGAGTTGCATGCGCCGACGATCAAATGGCCAAAAGCCCGCATCCAGGTCCAGGGTATTGATCCAGTAATGCCAAAAGACACACTGACGGCCACCCTTCTTGGCGAAGAGAAACTGGGCTATAAAGCGTGGGAAGAAGACCCTATGGGCACCGGCGACCTCCTCGGCGGCAAGAGGCAAGTGCGTGGCTGGAATGCCAGTACGGGATCGAAGCACTTTAAGGATCTGGAAGATAGTGTCAAGGACTTGTTTCAGGGGACAGTCTCTGATCGACTGCCTTGGGTCGAATAGATCGGTTGCCTCGCCAAAATTTCCGTATTGCAAACTACTAATCGACCATTGTATGTCTTCATCGAAGCGACTTGTTTGGCCGGCCACAGAGTACTACATCCTCTCCCAGTGGCACCCATCTGACGTCTTTCAACCTGCTGACAGGCAATCGGTCGGTGCCTCCATCAGGACAAACTTGTACACCACCCTTTCCGAGCCACGTCGGAGCTATTGTGACAATGACCGAGTCCACAAGCGAATACGCAGGGCCGGGACCAAGCAGATCGTTTATAACAAATCCACCACCCTCAACCATTACACTGTGTATACCTTGCTGTTTCAGTGCATCAAGAATCATGTGCCATGAGGAACTAGTCTCGCTCTTCTGTGTAAATGCTTCCGGTCCTAGAATCAAGAACTTGCCCCCTACACTCTCCAATACGGCTTTGCGACTGTTTGATGGTGCGGCAGACGTAATAATGTATGGCGCCTTTCCCTTGCCCACCCTAGCAAGTTTGAGCACCTTGCTTTCTTCGCTGAACTGCCAACGGCCCTGTGGATCAACAACAACCGGCCTCGGCTGCCCAACAAGGCCTTCACTACCATAGCCGCCCACACCCTCTATCCGACAGTTTAGGGACGGGTTATCAGCCACGGCTGTGCCCGCTCCAATCAAGATGGCATCATGTTTGGAGCGTAGAAAATGCGTCATGGACTTGGACTGCGGCCCTGAAAGCGCTGTTTGCACTCCGGGTGCGATAGAGAGCTGGCTGTCGAGCGAAGTGGCAAAGGTCAATGTGACAAAGGGCCTCTCCAAGCCGCTATTCGTCGAAGCCTGCGGCGAAGAGGGCGGCAGATACTCTCCGAAATGCTTGCTCTCTGTTTCTGGGAAGTGCAGCGCTCCTCTAACGGATGTCGCCGTCATAGTGGCTGTGGTTGTAGAAGCCGAAGCGCTGAAGAAGGATTGTCGAGGGTATGGTTAGTTTAGGTATCGAATAGCCAACTAGTTTGAATGGATGCACATGGGGTTGGGCGCTTTCATCGGAGGGTAAATTCTTTGGCAGATTTAGAAATAGTAGATCGGCCAAGGCTCGGAGCGACAGCAGGTTATGCGCGAGTGAACGTATCAAACAAGTGAAGTGCTGACTCAGGCAAGGGTAAGTGGCGCAGGACACCGCGGCGGCGGACCCCACGTCGAAGCACGGCCGCCCGACCCTCGTGGCAGCCTGCCCAACTGTTCTTCCTCGCTATCACGTTTACCAGCATAGACCTATTTCCTTTGGCGTTTGTGCTTCTGTGGCCCTCCGCTCCTTTTCCTCTACCCGAATTTCGCAGCGCCTCGTCGAGCAGTCAACTCAGCGCTCTCCGCAGCCTTTCGCCGCCTCTTCCCCACGCGACCGTACCAAAAGCAATCGCCAGGAACCTCATACAATACCGCCAAGATGATGAAAATATGGTCCATGGTACGCTCAGACGCACAAGGGCCTCGTGCATGGAGCTTTTCAGTATCTTCGGGTACTAACATACATGCTACAGAAGAAGCAGCAGCAGCAAGATGAGGCTGCGGCTGCTGCGTCAAGCAAGAAGAAAAAGGTTACACCAGCCCAACTGCGCACACAGAAAGGTACGCTACACGCTGGATCCCTACTGTAAGATGTGCGCAGCTAACACGGTCAAAGATCTCGAAGAGCTGTCGCTCGGCACGACCATGAAGACACACTTCCCCAACCCAGACGATATTCTCAACTTCGAGCTCACAATCGACCCCGACGAGGGCATGTACAAGGGCGGACACTTCAAGTTTGACTTTAAGATCAACCAGAACTTCCCGCACGACCCACCAAAAGTCAAGTGCACACAAAAGATCTACCACCCCAACATCGATCTCGAAGGCAACGTTTGCCTGAACATCCTGCGAGAAGACTGGAAGCCAGTGTTGAACCTGAACGCGGTTGTTGTTGGATTACAGGTATGACGTGCTGAGTGCGGAAGAGAGAATCGCTATAGCTGACGGAGGGTAGTTTCTTTTCCTCGAGCCGAACGCTTCTGATCCGTTGAACAAGGAGGCTGCGGAAGACCTCAAGGCGAACCGAGAAGGCTTCAAGCGCAACGTGCGCGCGTCGCTGGGCGGTGGTTCGGTCAGGGGACAGACTTTTGATCGCGTGCTCAAATGAGTACCATCGCATGTCGGCAGGGCTATTCAATATCGAGGAAGCAGATTGGCCGATTATGGGAAACCACATTCACGATACATGACCTGGCGTCAAGGGCCCCGGTGCCAAGTCAGAAGCGGGAGTGGAGGAGGAAGAAGGACGCGGGAGATGAGCGTGTGCACGTCTAAGCAGCAGCATGTGTACGAGGGTGTCATGTACGACGAAGACGGCATAGTTTTGGGCGCATATAGTTCTCCAAGATTTCATAGTAACCTGATTGAGCACTTGTGTACAAATCAATATTGTCTCAAACGTACTCTGCAATTTCAGCATGTGAAAGCTATGTAGTGGCGTGGGTGCAGTCCTTAGCCAGAGACATTGCGTCACCGTGCAAGCTTTGTGTGGGTTTGATATACTCTGACTCCTGGCTCGACTGGAGCCGAGAACTGGCGACTAGCAGGCTGTGGATAACACTGACCGAGACTACGTGTCTGTCAATCTCGTTCGGCAAGATACCCAGCCCGCAATAAGCAACTCCCGTCTTTTCGGCGCGACTATGTGCATGACTGTGTTGTGGAACGGCTCCAGTCATTGTCAGAAGCGCTCTCGGAGAAGCGTCTCTCTCCCCGAAGACCCTCCGCCACCCTTGCCATCAGCCCCGCCATGGCCGCACCTCGGCCGCTCATTGGCCCACGACGCGAACGGCTCCATGTCAGTGGTCTGGGGCAGCGATAATCGGCGCGGTCTAAGCTCCCCAAGCTCGAAATTCCAGACGTAGTAATCGTCGAGCCTGTGAGTTTAAAAGCCATCCATCCCCGCCAGTTACTTCTGATCCCAAGATACCCCAATCCACACACACATACCTTCACAATGGCCTCAAGACCCGTCACCCGTGCTCTCCGCCAATCCGCCCGCCAATTGGCGGCTGCTCCTGCTCAGAAGCGGACCTTTGTCTCTGCTCTGAGTGCTGGTGCGAAGAAGGCTGCTCCCAGGGCTGCCGTCACCAGCCAGTTCCAGCAGACCCGTGGTGTCAAGACCATTGACTTTGCTGGCACCAAGGAGACTGTCTACGGTACGTTTGAATTGGATGCAACAATGCCCTTGGACCAAAGCTGACGATATCAAACAGAGCGTGCCGACTGGCCAAAGGAGAAGCTCCTTGAGTACTTCAAGAATGACACCATGGCCCTCATCGGCTACGGCTCCCAGGGCCACGGCCAGGGTCTCAACATGCGCGACAACGGCCTCAACGTCATTGTCGGTGTCCGGAAGAACGGTGCCTCATGGAAGGAGGCCGAGCAAGACGGCTGGGTCCCCGGCAAGAACCTCTTCGACATTGACGAGGCCATTGGCAAGGCCACCATTGTCATGAACCTCCTCTCAGATGCCGCCCAGTCCGAGACCTGGCCCGCCATCAAGCCCCTCCTTACTGAGGGCAAGGTAAGCAGCGACCCGCCAGAATCAATCCAGTATCCGTCCTAACACACTCAGACTCTCTACTTCTCCCACGGCTTCTCCCCCGTCTTCAAGGATCTCACCAAGGTCGAGGTCCCCAAGAACATTGACGTCATCCTCGTCGCTCCCAAGGGCTCCGGCCGTACCGTCCGCACTCTTTTCCGTGAGGGCCGTGGTATCAACTCCTCCATCGCCGTCTACCAGGACGTTACCGGCAAGGCTAAGGAGAAGGCCGTTGCCCTCGGTGTTGCCGTCGGTTCCGGATACATGTACGAGACCACTTTCGAGAAGGAGGTCTACTCCGACCTGTACGGCGAGCGTGGCTGCCTCATGGGTGGAATCCACGGCATGTTCCTCGCTCAGTACGAGGTTCTCCGCGAGCGCGGCCACAGCCCATCTGAGGCTTTCAACGAAACCGTCGAGGAGGCTACCCAGTCGCTGTACCCCTTGATTGGTGCCAACGGCATGGACTACATGTACGCTGCCTGCTCTACCACCGCTCGTCGTGGTGCTCTTGACTGGAGCAAGCGCTTCAAGGATGCCCTCAAGCCCGTCTTCGACGACCTCTACACCGCCGTCCAGGATGGTACCGAGACCAAGCGCTCGCTCGAGTACAACTCGCAACCCGACTACCGCGAGAAGTACAACCAGGAGCTCAAGGAGATTGACGACCTTGAGATCTGGCGCGCCGGAAAGGCGGTCCGCTCTCTCCGCCCCGAGAACGCCAAGTAAAAAGAACCTGTCGGCCTAATGTAGTTGCTGTTACTGGTCTTGTGTAGATACTTTCATGTCTTGTTTACGATTACGGAATTTTTATGGCGTCGATTGTGTGCCTCTGGTTGTATGGGGCACGGGAACTCTTTTTTTCCCATCAAAAAGAGGGAACGAGAAAAAGGGAAAAAAGTAGCTTAGTCTGAAGGAAAAGCGAATATGATACCTTTTACACGATCATAACATTTAACTATGATTTACATGTGCTTGTTCAATTGAGTCAAGATACCATGTGATACATCTTCCAAATAACTGAACAACTGACCACGAGCGCTATTTGGATATGAAATCAAATCAATCCGGGCCAATCTCAACATCCAAAACGATAGTCAAATCAATACCAAGACTCCCTCTGCAAGGCCTCCATCAGCCCTTCTTATCTTTTTTTTTCTTGCTTTCTTCCATACCATTCACACCCCCTACCCTTGTCCCCACCCCCAGTTGTAAAAAGCCCCACTTTTCTTCTATACCCCATATTTACCTTACCCTTACGCTTGCACAAATGCTCGTCACATTCACCCGGCTTACTCTCGCGCATACACACATAAACCTGCCAATATGCCCGTGACCGTTTCATCAGAACCAATGATGTCGGACCCGCGTCGGAATATAGACGAATGTCTCCACTTTGTTGTATGTGTGTGTGGGTGGAAGGGGGGAATGAGAGACAGATGTGGGTTTTGCTGCTTTTGATGCGGAGAGAGGGGGCGCCGTGGCGGATGCGGTTAGTGTGGGTGTGTGGATGGGGAGAATGCTTGGATTGGGGATCTGCAGGATATGCTCGGGTGTCGGGGTAGTGTGGTCCTGATGGCTATGCGTAGAGGATTTCTCGTTGTCTTGCTGGGTAAGATGGGGTTTGGTTTCTTGTGAGGGTTGGGTGTTTTGGTGAGGAAAGAAGGGGTGGGTGGAGTTGGAGGGTTTGCGGGTGTAGGTGTATACTACGCGTTTTCTCAAATGCTTTTCGTGAGGTATTCTGGGAATTTATGGCGGGTTCATTTTGTTTTCGTTTTTTTTTCGTGATGAAGCTGGAAGATGGAGGAAGAAGGGAGGAGAAAGAAGAGCGAGGAATGAGGGACGCTGCAATTAAGTACTGTTTACACGCATGTCTGAGTTCAATTTCCATTTTGTTTTTATCGCAGTGTATCTAACATAGTATTTTCTGCAGATATGGAAGCCTACTCTTTTACCTTACGATTTTCTTCTCAAAAATTCCGAGATCAGCAGATGAGTTAAAGTTGGTCTGTTTTGTGTTGGTGGTAATAATCTACGAGCGGCCGGCCTCGTGTCGGGCCTCCCAGGCGAAGGAACACCCAACGACCAATTACCTTTTTTCCCGTGTAGACGCGATTATCAACGTAACCCCGCAAAAAAGCCAAGCAATTGCAAAGAAAATGCTTACGAGGGAAGGGAGGGGTAGGAGGAATACGATGAGCTTGGCGTTCTTGCTCGGAGTGGGATTCCGGAAGGGTGGTCAATCAGCCGGTGGGAGGAGGTCTTGGTTTGTGTTTGGCTATGTATATAGGTGTATGCTTTTGTCGGTTGGTGTCGTGTGGCCATTGAGTGATATCCTGTTGGCCTTGCTTTTTTGTTGATTTTGTGCATGTAGGGCATTTTTTGAGAACAAGAACAACAACTAAGACAACATGGCGCCAATCGTTGCCGAGTCAGGCGAGGGCATCATCGAACGCCTGGTCGCTAATGACAAAGTCCGATGGTGGAATAAACCCAATCTGCGACGGCTGTACCTTCTGCTCGTCCCGTTTTGTTTGTTTATTGAATCCACGTCGGGTTTCGATAGGTAAAGACTCTTTATTTCTCTAGCAAGTTTGAGAAGTGCACAAAGCCGATTCAAAAGGGTTCACTCATTAACATGTGTTTAGCTCAATGATGAATGGTATGCAGGCGCTAAGCTACTGGAAAGACTACTTCAACCACCCCAAGGGAGGACAACTGGGCTTGCTCGTGGCCTGCTACAATCTCGGTGCCATCACCAGTATCCCGCTTGTAGCTATCGTGTCGGATCATCTAGGGAGGAGAAAGAGTATCATGCTCGGGTCTACGATTATGATCATCGGAGCAATCATGCAGGGATTATCGCAAAATCGTATGTTCATTGAAAACTTTACAGTTATGTTGCTTACCGAAAACAGTGGCCATGTTCGTTTTCAGTCGTATCTTCCTGGGTCACGGCATCGTGTATGCGATCATATCTGGTGCTGCTCTTCTAGGAGAGCTCGGCCACCCAAAGGAAAGACATTTCCTCGGAAGTATGTTCAATGCTTTCTTCGGAGTAGGTTCGGTCCTTGGTGCAGGTATCGTTGTGCGTACAGTGCTTATTCCGAACGACTGGTCCTGGCGTCTTCCATCCATGCTGCAGGCCGCACCGTCGGTTATTCAGATTCTGTTTGCTTTCACAGTACCTGAGAGCCCCAGGTGGTTGGTGTCGAAAGATCGGAGCGAAGAGGCGCTTGAGATTTTGATCAAGTACCATGCCGAAGGCGACGCCTCCGCAGAACTGCCGCACGTGGAGCTCGCTGAAATACGAAAAGCACTAGAGTTGGAAAACGAGTCACGCCAGCGGGGATGGGCAGAGCTGTTTCAATCAAAAGGCATGCGGCACCGTGCTGTGGTCGCTGCTGGTCTTGGCATCTTTGTCCAGTATAGTGGAAACAACCTCATCAGCCAATACCTCGTACCCATCCTTGAGAAAATCGGTATTCAAGACAGCCATACGCAAGTGCGTTACAACGTCGGATCTGAAGCATGGGGGTTCCTCATGGCACTCATCATAGCCTCCATTACGCCCCGCTACCCTCGTCGAAGAATGTACCTACTATGCGCAAGCTGTCTCTTATGCGTATACACTGCATGGACCATCGCACAAGCCCGCAACCGCATAACGCGCTCGAAAGAATCAGGCTACGCCGTCCTAGTCATGATTTTCCTATACAAACCCGCTTACAACATTGCTTACAACGCGCTCACCTACGTATACATGGTTGAACTCTTCCCATACTATGTCCGAACGAAGGGACTGTCTTGGTTCCAGCTTTTCAACAGATGCGCTGTCATGCTAGGTTCTTTCACGAATCCTATTGGACTCGAGGACCTTGACTGGAAGTTTCTTTTTGTTTATATTGCTCTACTGGTTTGCGAGATCATATTCATCTACTTTTTGTTCCCAGAGACATATGGAAAGACGCTGGAGGAGCTGACATTCCTGTTTGAGAGTGAGAAACAGGATCGGGAGAAGCTGGCTGCAACGACGGCAAAGGTCATGGGTGGTGGTCTCGTTACCGAGCTTCATGAGATGCCAGAGAAGAAGGCTTAGGTGGGTGGTCGGTGCGAGATGGCTGAGCTGGGATGTGGATGGAAATAGTTAGCATAGACATGGACATGGGCGGCTCTTGCAAACGACGTTGCGTTTAGCGCTCGAGAAATCGATGCGGAGGAGGCTGGTAGTTTATCTGATCCTTCAGGAATGTTTGAAACAATATAATGACGAGATGAGAGGGAAGTGCGGCTCAGTTGTTTATGCTATGCAAGTGGGTTGTATGTCAATCGATAGTGTATGATGCTCGTGTTGCAATCTGGGATGTAGCCGCCGAACAAATTCAGTGTTGGAAATAGATTGTATCTGCGACTGACCGTCCTAGTACGTCTTGAGGGCGCCTCTACTAAGCCAGAAACATACAATCTTTCAACTTGATCGTTGCGTTACGTCCAACGGCTGGACTACCGTCTACGGTGGAGAAACAACGTGAGATGCTTCACATCCAGAGATTACCTTCTGTTGTGGCCCATAAGACTAACACATATTTTGCCTAGACAGCATGGAGGCTTCAAGGTAGAAGTTTGGCTATAGCGTTCCGCTGGCCAACATGCAGCATAGTGGCGTCCCAAACAGCACCCTGTATTAGTGGAGCTGTCATGATCTGATATCTCTGAGAACCAGCCATTCAGAGGATGAATAGAGCTAAACAAGCGCTCGTTGCTCTTTGTCAGTCTGAAGACTGAAGCCTTCCAAGATGATATACCAATCTATTCCTTCGTGCGACCATGATACCTGTTATGACCGGCGGCTACGAGAAGCCGATCCTGACTGACAGGGATGCAAATAGTCTGGCGAACGAATGATGAGCTTGCAGGGTCGAAACACGGACAAAAACGGTACACTCTTGTCTAGAGAAGTTACCAAATCGTATGCAACCTAGGCTAGATAGCCGCGACCCGATAGGCTGGGTTGATCCTCCGCCACTGTTGGTACACGTGTCAGAGCTACGACATATCGAATGGCATACTGAGCTTCAAGCCATGGTGGTATCAGGGCAGCTGGCCAAGTGTTGGAAGTAGATGACAGCTGATACTGAGCTTGCTGTTCCTGCTCCCCGGCTTGCTTTTGGTTTTTTGTTATCCTGATCCGTATCATAGCTGACAGCCATCCAGGCATCAAGCCGGTCGTCACGTGAGTTGTGTTCGATGCATGCACGTGTTATGCGCTGTGCACTGAGATGGTAAATACACGATGGAAGCGATGTAGAATGTTCGGAAATAGACGACTAGACGACGTGTCTAAAATTTCCCTTTACTATCATTGGCCGCTATTTATATGGAAGTGGGGTGGTCGGCTCCGCGCTTAACGGTAATGGGATCCCGCTATCGCAATCCTCCACAAAGTCTTCGAAACACGACCGCAATCGAAGCCTTCAAAACAACCAACTCACGGAAGTTCATGCGATAACCTCTGAGGCTGAGAGTGTCCAACCTCATTCGCTTGATTAGCAGATCCAAAGCCCCTCCTCACCTCTTGTGGTCATCGCGATGGTTTCAAGCATGAGGCTCCAAGCGCTGATATGACTGTGCCACATTCTTACATTAACGTGACTTCATTAGGGGCCAAAACTAAGAATATGCCTACTTGCATGTTGTTTTTTATACCACGGCGGCAACGGAAAACACGCTAGGCTAGCTATGCGGCCACGCCAGCGGTTATACACCCGCTCTGTACGGCTACACCCTCGCCGGTGCAACGGCCTAACAGCTTCCGAAGCCTACGCCGCATGCAGATGTCAAGGCAACTACCCTCAGCCGCCTTTCTTGGCGTGCTTTGCTGGAGGTTGGGGATGGGTCCTTGCGGCTAGCTCGTGCTATGAATGGTGGAGCAGCTCGGCCATGCATCGATTCCTAGAATCAAGGCACGTATGCATGTACGCCGCAGTAGCAGCCATGTTTGATGCTTCGCGTATGGTCCAATCACAGAAACAGCTGTTGGAGGCTTATACTGCAGCTCAGTGTTGTTATAGTCGCAGTCTTCAGGGAGCTACTGAGAAGCATCCTATAGCATCTACCTAGGCAGGCATCTCTCACCAGCCTGCATCACAGAAGTCTACATTTTTCTTTTTCTTCACAACCATTCAAAGCAAACTACCGTCAATTTAATTCTTCTTAATGCCGTACCCAATCAACACTCCAGGCTCTCATTCGAAAATGCCTCAATCTCAGAGGAGTCCCATGCACTGGTCTACATTCCCTGACGTCCCAATATACCTCGACACCAGTAACAACGGACGGAACGTAGGTAGAACTTATGGAACTACTCCAACAACACCTACAACGCCAGAAAATGTTACACAAAACCGTCCTACATATCTGAGTCCAGCACATGCAAACGCTGCTCCAGTTAGTCCTGCGGAACCAAGTCCGACAACCACGATTGAGACCTCAAGCCAGCGCTCAGTTGTTTGGCCAATCCCTGAACCTCCACCAGAGGTTGTTCAACAAAACCAGACACGTCGTCCACTACTACGATTCTTTCCCACGGATCGCCCGAGGCTTCGGCTTGAAGGGCTCGGCGCGAACGCACCAATGCATCATGATCCAGAAAGAGCCGATGCCAAGCATGCAAGCATACACAACAATGGACTGGGTATCCGCAATGGCCCACCCAACGCACCTCCGATATACATTCAGCCTCCACCTGTGGAGAATGAAAAGTCTGAACCGGCTCCAAACATCGCACAGCGCATTGAAGAAAAGCTGTGGCGATGGAATTTGTCTGGCAATGTTGTGGAGCGATGGATGCTGGAAATCATCAGTTGGCTCATCAGTGCTATATGCATGGGCGCTATTGTCGCCGTCCTCATTGTTCTCAAAGATCAGCCCGCGAATAAATGGCCGTTTAACAACATTGGCTTCACCCTGAATGCCTTTGTCTCCATACTCTCTCGAGTGGCCGGTGCTGCCCTTCTGCTTCCAGTTGCGGAGGCACTGGGCCAGTTGAAATGGAGCTGGTTTATCAAAGGCAACTCGAAGAAGATGTGGGACTTTGAAATGTTTGACAACGCGTCGAGAGGTCCGTGGGGTGCGTTACTACTTCTCATCCATACCCGTGGGAAAACGATCGCTGCCCTTGGAGCCCTTGTTACAATCTTTTGTCTCGCTCTGGACCCATTTTTTCAACAAGTTGTTAACTTTCCCGAACAATGGGTTTTGCAGAACGCAACCAGCTCCATACCAAGAGTCATTCGATACGAACCTCGTTACCCTGTTGAGTTCGTAAACGGGCAAATGTCCACTCAGCTCGATCAGAATATCCAGGCGGTTGCAGACACCTTTTTTGTCGGTAATGGCACCCAGGCGATCCCATACGGGAATGGAACTCGCCCTGATATTCCACTTTCTTGCCCTACGAGCAAATGTACATGGCCATCTTACGAGACACTTGGAATGTGCAGCCAGTGCGTCGAGGTACCACAGCTTCTGACTTTCACGTGCATGTACATGCGGGTTGACTGGACATCTGACCTTAACACGACTGTTTCCTCCTACCCTAATGCTACCGTTTGCGGCCACTTCCTAAATGCCACATCAGAAAATCCCGTACTTATGTCTGGTTACATGGTTGATCAAGATGGAAGTCCTGTCGGAGAGACTTTGCTCATGCGTACCCTACCGCTTGTGACAAATCCCCAACGAGAGCTGCTTTGGGGAGGGTCCATTAACTTCAAGCACCTCCGTAACCCAATTGAAGATGTGTTGATCTCCAGTTCTAGTAGCCCATCTCATGTTCACGCCAACAATACGCCTGTACTGCACGAATGTGTGGTTTCGTGGTGTGTGAAAACCATCGAATCAACATACCTATCAGGAATATACTACGAAAATGTTACCAGATCATTCTATAACGAGACAACCGAGAGCTCTCCATGGATCGTCCAATACAACCCAAGCGATAACAGCACGGTGATAGACTATGCCGAGAATGTTACCATTTCGGCGCCTCCGATTAGCCCAAATGTCACCAAATACGGATGGGGCGTCAACATAGAGACAATGATCTTTACTGTCATAGTTTTTGATCGTATCTTCCCCGCCTTTACAACAGCTGCAAATGATACAGCTACGCCACTACTTAGGTGGAGAACTGGTTCTCCAACCGACGTTCGAACTAAAGTGCCTGATTTTAATCCATGGCTATCACCTAATAACGTCACGAACCATATGCAACGAATGGCAACCTCAATTACCAATGCAATCCGATCTTCATCAAGTAACGAAATGATACACGGCGAGGCATTCGAGACGGAGGTATACGTCTCAGTACGTTGGGCATGGTTGTCCCTTCCTCTCGGATTACTGCTGGTTAGTTTCGTTTTCCTGTTGGCCACGGTCATCAAGTCTGCTGCAGAGAAGCAACAAGTGAGTATCAGGAAAAACTCTGCCATTGCAGCCCTACTTTATGGACTCCCCGATCACTACCAAAAAAGACTCGCAAAGCCAGACCCTAAAATGACTCCGAGAGCAAAAGCAAAAGATCTGAAAGTCAAATTATCGCCAACTACAGGATGGAGAGTATCAGGCAATGTCTTTACTCCAGTAACTCCGACCGTTCCTAGGAATCTACCACCTCCAGGGTGGATTTGATTGCCTTCTCATTAAGTTAAGATGATTCTCGTTGGTTGTTGGCGCCACCAGTGACTTCCTTGAGACTTCCCTGACCCCTCTTATCTGGTGGACCACCGCCTATGTTGAAATAACCCCTCTTCTTCGGACCACCACCTATGTTGACATACCCCCTCTTCTTCGGACCACCACCTATGTTGACATACCCCCTCTTCTTCGGACCACCACCTATGTTGACATACCCCCTCTTCTTCGGACCACCACCTATGTTGAAATAACCCCTCTTCTTCGGACCACCGCCTATGTTGAAATAACCCCTCTTATCCTGACCATTCTCTGGGATTGGTACATCTCTTTCTTTTGAGTATTCTGTTTCAATGGCCTCATCACGCGCGACTGCTCTGGGGATAGCTTCGATGAGTGGCTCTCGCTTCAGAAGGTCTCGATAAAGCTGAGTGAGGGAAAAACCTCGTCGTTCCATCAGAACATCGTCATGTGGAGCAACCTAGAACAGACGTCAATACAATTGATCCGTCAACATCAGACAAAGGCGACGTACATTGTTGGTAGGTGTAGGTATCGCAATAATGGGCATCACAAGGGATGCGAACAGAAAAAGATTGCGGACGTGCATGACGAAGGCAAAAGCTAGGTGCTGCCGCCGTTGGGTTGTTCTGGGTTCCGCGCGGGTATCTGATAATTGGGGAAAGTTTAAAACGTTGGCACAGCCAGGCAAGAGTGGGATACAAAAGAGTGGGATGTTGTTGTTTGTGTTCCCTCAATGTGGGCCTTCTGAGCCGGGAGCTGGGGAGGCATTTATCCACAGTTCTGGACGCAAGACAAGGAGTTTGGACAGACACCACACTACATGCCCATTTCCACAATCCATCCACGGCGCTTCAACCCGCAGCGACCTTCTCAACGATAACCGCCTTTGGGACCACCGACGCGACACGGCGCGCATGGAGCAAGCACAAGTTGTGATTCTGTCATGCACATGTTGCGCGATCATTGGTCGAACGATATGAGAGCATAATCGTTAGGATACGAATTCGGCAAAGTGAAACGCGAAGGCCAATGCAACTGCAACACAAGGCGTTAGGCTAGGTTTTGTGGATGCCTGGTAATGCAATGTGAAGGTGTGGAAAACTGCGTGGCATTTTCCATCACATTGAGTTGTCACATTGGAAGCGCTGAAAGGGCTCACGACAAGGCAATTCTGCAAACACGCGATACCTGTAAGTCTAAATCTTTTACCTATGATTCCAAACTATACAATCTACAGAACAATTTCTAACCAATCAACAAAGACTAGTGATGTGATGTGGCTTGGCGGCGTTTTGCACACCCAACCGAAGACGAGACGATTGGCTCTGCACGATCGGTACCTTACGCCAATCAACCGTTACGGTGACCTAGTCACAGCTCTTCTGCGCACGTGATGCGCATCGGCGTTACGCTTTCTTCGATTCCTTTGGTCAAACTGTATAGAGATTGAATTCATGATATTCACAGGAATTTTGTGAGAGTCGTCACTCTGAGGTTCTGGCGTTATGGTAATTGGTGACGCTCATAGTAGCAGTACCTATCTTGCTATGATGATGCAATTGGTACTTTATGTGCGATTGCGATGTAGTTGTAACATATTCTAACATAACAGCCTAGTTTTACAGTACTCGGTACATTGCCATGACGCACTCAAGATTGATGTATACTGCCTTTGATTGCGACATGGTAATGACAATATCCAGGTACCAGCAAAGTTCGGAAGTAGCCGAGAGTGGTTGATCACCAATCACGTATCCCGGTTAAGCGCCCAGTTTCAACACTGACGTACCAAGTCTACCTTGTTAATGCTTGGCGTTACAGCTACATGGACGTAAACCTCATCAACACTACTCCTTCATGCAGCTTCATTTCGTCTCCATCCCCGTTGTCATAACCATACCCACGGGAGGCATGTCTCCATGGTTCTGTGAGTATCATGCGCAGTCAATCACAATGTCCATGCAGTGTGATATTGAACACCCTTCGGTTAGGTCCTCAGCTTATCCCAGTACCAAGGTTTTCTCGTCAGTGTTCTTGTATCTGACCAACTTTTGGACCGAGTGGGCTTCCACATGGCAAGCTCATATAGCCGACCATTGTCATGTTATGGCAGTGATCTTTTAAATGACCTTATTTGGAAGGTAAATGTTGTTGCTCTGCATACGCATGCAATATGCTTCAAAGGAAAAGCAGGATGCGCCAAATGGTATTTGGAATTATCTTGGCTCAGCCTTACCCTTTCATCTGGTTGTCTCGTACATACATATGCACATCATGATGCCTGTCAAACACCGTGATTTCGGTTAATATGCGCTTGTCGCAAGCAGTCATTCTTTTCGGAACATTGTTCTGAGAGAGGGGTTTTTCATTTTAGAGCCGTTTAGCTTTGGCAGTACTATTTGCTCAACGGCCGTATTTGATGGGCACCAGTAGAACTTCAATCTGAGCATTCTGAACCCTTCCAACATCGACAGGAGTCTTATCCATGCCTTTTTCGAGTCTTCTTGTACCATTCACAAATGATTACTGTTGAACGCCTCACGATAATGCGTTTAATTCTCTCCGCCGAGTTAGATTGAGAATAGCTCCGCACGGCCTCTGCTAACCCTGTCGCGTGCCCTCGAGAGAAGAAAACCGCCTTGTGTTATGCCTAGCAATCCATACCTCACAATCGCACCACTTTCAGCGCTTATGCTCACTATTGTATGCAGGTACGTAGTACTGCCGGTGAGTCCTCATAGTTTTATCTAACCCTAACGGGACTGATCCACTTGACACGACATTGCGCCACAGCGCTAACATGAATGGTTGTTGCATGATTGGTACAGCTATCTCTCTCCCCCGAAGCCGCTGTATGCTGTCAATCTATGGCGCTAAACACCCCGCTTCTACAGGTTTAATAGCAGAGCCAACTGCGAATCTATACCTGAATGAATGATACCCTCGTCTAGATTTAAACATGTGCTGCCGGCTATTTGTCGAAGCGCGAACTAATGACTAGACTGCCTTGACTGGGTAAGTTGCCGCCCGCCTACCGATAGCCGATAAGCGCCTGGCTTCTGGTATCTTTATCTTAGCAATAAGGCTTGCATGCTACGGATGTGGCTACCAATCATGGAGTTTATCACCTCATTCAAAACAACGCCTCTAGTAACGTATCATGCAAATTCAAGCTTCTACCCGCAGGCAGTCGTATGATGACGCAAACACGAGAGAAAATTTCACCCTTCATTGTCAACGGACCTCAACCTTCATACTTTCCAACGGGTAGAGATGCAACGAAAGTTTCTAGTACATGTCGAGCTTCAGTGCATGAAAGAACTTCCTTCGATTTTTTGAGCCGAGTCGAGCAAAAGCTTGCACAATACAATGCATCACAAAGTGTTTTGAAGCGATGGTTGTTTGAAATCATAAGTGTCACAACAAGCGCACTTTGTATGGGTGAGAGATTCTCTTCAAGTTCGATTGCGTATGCACGATTGACTGAGTGTTTTTGCAGGCGCAATCATCGGAATCCTATATTACCTCCACGACAAGTCCCTCAGTGCATGGCCCCTAGGTCTCACCATCATCACGATTCTGTCGAAAGTTGCCTCAGCAGCACTCATTCTGCCGATATCAGAGGCAATCGGACAACTCAAGTGGACTTGGTTTTATGGCAAAAAGTCGAGAGATGCATTCGACTTTGAGATCTTCGATAAAGCGTCACGCGGCGCATGGGGTTCATTCATGCTCTTGTGTCGTACAAAGGGCAAGTCGCTCGCTGCATTAGGTGCTCTTTTGACAATCCTTTTGTTAGCAATTGATACCTTCTTCCAGCAGGTAACTGACTTGCCAGAGCGCTGGAAAGTGCAGGACGAAAGCTTTATCTCACGCAGTGTCCGTTACGAGTCCGTTACGGGAAACCAATATGAGGATAACAATACCACGCCGTTGGCCTTAACAAACAGGGCAGTGTCGAGAGCAATTTCTCCATTTTTCTATGATCAGAACGGCACCCGCCCGCTTACTACAGGCAACGCTACGCAAGCTGAGATACCGCTTGTATGTCCGACCGAGAGATGTGACTGGCCACCTTATGAGACCTTAGGGGTTTGCAGTGCCTGTGAGGATATATCACACCTCCTTGAGTACGCTTGCCTTCGGACAAAAATGGACTGGATCAGGTTGGCGATTGGTCCTAAACCAAATGAAACTGTCCCACGAGGTATGTAGCGACTACTTCTCAGAGTAGTTGTTCTTTTTTACTACTCCATATGTCATGGTTATTGATAGAGGTGACATCGACACGAAGCTATCTCGAAACCGATACTGTCTTCCACTATTGGCTAATAGTTTGCTTACAGATACTGCTTGTGGCTATTTTTTGAACGCAACTAGCGATGACCCTGTCCTTATGTCAGGTTATCGGGTGAACAATCTCACCGAACCTGTGCCGGGCGAGACTCTCCTCATGCGTACTCTACCACTTGTCACCACTATGTTTAGAGAACCTCTCTATGGTAACGCGACCATCAACTTCGATCACATCCAATATCGAATACTAGACGCACTGATAGTAAGCTCGGCAGATGGCACTGCCGATAGTGTTTACAAGAAAAAGCGACCAGTTGCCCAGGAATGTATGTTGACATGGTGTGTTAAGACACTCCGTTCCTCATACGAAGCTGGGGACTATCGAGAAGAAGTAAAGGAGGTCTTTATAAACAGCACCAAGGCAGCCTATCCATGGTCGATCAAGAATGATTACGTGGCCGAAGTAACTTGGCAAACATTCAGTGGGAATATCAACATACGTCCTCCCTCGCTAGCGGAAAACAAGCCTGCGTTTGGAGTTTCCAATCAAACTTTCTTCGATTTCGTCATTATCCTTGACGAGATCTTTCCATCCATGATTACGGTCTCGAAGCCAACAGCGCAGCCAACTATGAAGATTTTCACTGGCCGTATGGACAGAGCCAACTGGCGTACCTTCCAATTCAGTCCTTGGCTTGCGCCAAATAACGTCACATATCACCTGGAACGAATGGCTCAAGCTATTACGAACGTCATCAGATCCGACACAACTACTAACGAGCTTATCTCCGGTACTGCTTATGCGCGAGAGACTTACGTTGCAGTTCATTGGGGCTGGCTCGCGTTTCCATTAGCCATGCTTTTCCTCAGTACTGTTTTCCTAGTTTCAACAATTTTGAAGACCTCAAGAGATAGTTACGAAGATATTGGCACATGGAAGACTTCAGCGATGCCGACGTTAATGTACAGTCTGCCGAAAGACATACAACATGGGGTTTTATCGACAAATCGACCAAGGTCGATAGCAAGGAAACGGTCGAGGAGGGTCCGGATTAGGCTTTTGCCTAAACAAGGATGGAGGGTTTCTGGACAGATGCCCCCTAGACCAGCTCCCCCACCTGGTTTCTTTTAGTACAGTAATATGCGATAGATTTCTCACGAGTTAACGATGAATGACCAACTTTTATTGTCCATATTCAAACATGTACTGCTTCTCGTAATTGAGCCAAGTCTAGTCTAGCAGTTTATACTCAACTAAGACAAAACGGCACCACCTCTCTTTGGTACACATTCTTGCTGATGTTTATGCAAATGTTCGGTTGGAATCAAAACCTTTTACATCGGGCTTCTGATTGATTGGCCCCACGTGCACACGAAATCAGCTAGACTTTTGAAAAATGATTTCCAGTGTTATCTAGAGTCGCGACCGAAAAGTCGGCGCGATGTGCAGCTGTGCCGCAGTAGCGCTAACAGCTAGGCTACGATAGGTACGTAACGAAGCGCATAACCAGTTCCGCGATGGGGAACTCTGAGACTCGTTTTTCTTGGTATAGCTGCAGACTGGCGGCAATTGTCTGTGTCTTATTTGTCAGATGTTCATTATATTCAGCGCTTCGGTATTTCTAAATCTAAACTTGTTGCCGCGCCATCGCGTGGTTCTAAGCACGAAGTTTATCTTGCACCGGGGTTTTCTCTATATTATCTTATTACTGCACAAACTCGTGATTTGGTTTCTCGGATTTGCAAGCAGCGTCTTAGCTTACTACTTGATAAGGCTGGATTATCTACATTTTGAATTTGCTTTGTCATTGATACCTAGTGAGCTTGTTTGCTCTAATGGCTACGCCTCCTCGATACATAAGACAACGCTCCACTACGACGCAAAACGATACTTTGGCCATTGCACAGCATCGGTTTCTGACGGCCTTGCACCCAAACGGGCTGGAATGCGAACGGGATGTGCCAGACACATACGATTCAACGAAAGAGAAGTCCTCGCTCGATATCACGCAACGACTGGAAAAGAAACTTGCGGAGTACAATGCATCACAAAATATTTTCTTGAGATGGCTATTCGAATTAGCAAGCTGGCTCGTCAGTGCGCTCTGCATGGGCGGCGTGATTGGAATCTACATCCAAATAAACCAAACTCCGATGGACAAAAGCGGGATACTGCTCACATTAGCGAACGTGCTTGGAAAGATCGCATCGGCTGCACTTATAATCCCAACTTCGGAGGCGTTAGGTCAGTTAAAATGGCACTGGTTTAATAATTCCCAAGCGATGTGGGACTTCGAAATCTTCGACAAAGCATCGCGAGGCGCCTGGGGCGCTGCATTGCTCTTATTCAGAACCAAAGGTCGCTCACTAGCCGCATTGGGTGCATTCATAATCGTCTTGCTGCTTGCAATTGACACGTTTTTTCAACAAGTGGTCACCTTTCCCGATAGGTGGGCACTTCATCAGACACCCGGGGAAATTCCCTACGTGGTTCGCTATGAACCTCTTTATCAGCCAGAATTTAAAGAAGGATACGAGATGGCTATGAGAAACCCAGATTTGAACCCTGTTGTTCAAGAGTTTCTTTACAGAAATGGCACGAAACCTGTTCCATTTGGCCAAGGATACCGTCCGGGAATCCCCCTTTCATGCCCTACAAGCAACTGTGCTTGGCCAGAATATGAGACACTTGCTATCTGTGGCTCTTGCAAAGAAGTCAGCAATCTTCTCGACATTACTTTTGGCTGTTTAAACACGACGATAGACTGGAGCACCCAGTGGGAAGGACCCCTCCGCAAAGTACCCTATCCGAAAGAACAAGTATGCGGGCATTTCTTGAACATTACCGCCGAACAACCCATACTTTTGTCTGGTTACGCGATCAAAGACGGCGAAAAGAGCAGCAAAACCAACGAGGCCTTGCTATTCCGGACCTTACCTCTGACAGACTCTGAGACAAAAGTACGTTACTACAACGTTGGCTCAGTCGCCTTCCAAAACATACGGAATCCAATTCTTGACGCTCTAATTACCTCTGCACCCGATGGTCCAGAAAGTGTCTATCAAAACAAAACGCCTACAGTACACGAGTGCTTCCTTTCATGGTGTGTCAAGACCATAAAGTCTTCGTATGACTTGGGAGCGTACGATGAAAAGGTCTCATCATCACACTACAACGATACCATTGGTCCGAGTCCATGGTACTCTATAAAAATTTCAGCAAAAGAAACAAACGGAACCTTCTTAGAATACAAGGAAAATATCACCATAACATCTTCAGGAACAGTCATTGACAGTAAAACAAATGCAAGTCAATCAACTGAGTACGGCATCAACAACGTCACGGCTATTCAACTCATAACTACCTTCAACGAATTCTTCCCTGCTTATTACAGCGTTGACAATATCTCCGCAGCTCCCAGATTACGATACAAAGATTACGCAGACGGGCCTTCTCAGCGCTATCTTGCATACAATCCTTGGATGGCACCAAACAACATCACACAATACGTAGAAAAGCTTGCTACCGCAATGACCGATCGAATAAGATCAAGCGAGAGTAACAAAATGCTGCAAGGCGAAGCAACGTATACCCAGAAATATGTTCACGTCGAATGGGAATGGCTTACATTCCCTCTGTTACTCCTAGTCTTGACGCTGGTCTTCCTGGTCGCTACAATGATCAAAACGTCCAAGGATACGGAGACAGGGATATGGAAGACGTCGGCTATGCCTGCGCTTATTTATAGTCTGCCTAAGGAGGCGCAGAGTAAGCTAAGCCCTGCTAAAACGTGGGGTCGGGCGGATGAGAAGAGCAAAAGGGTCAGAATCAAATTGCTACCGAATAGGGGCTGGAGAGTGTCTGGTGCAAGTCACTTGAGCAACACGTCCCCACAGCTTCCACGGCCTGCCGTGCATGCGCCGCATGGCTGGATTTGATATGAGAATAACGCAGCGAATCTTTTTTCTCCTTCACAGCCATCTACATTCTCTCATTCAAATGCCTTCTTGTATATATAACTCTTCGATTTGTAACCATTATCAAAACCGACGCTCTCTCCCATACTTCCCCGTTCCTCCGATTCAGCACCAAGCCCGCTGCACACCAATGTATCAATATAATACTCAAACAAAGGTCATAACAATATCATTCATATCCATCCATAGTATATATCAGCAAGAAAGGAGCGCAGCATGCGCCAGTGGGGTATAATGCATGACCAGCATCTATTACACAACACCGTCCTTTCCGCCCCTTTAGAAATACACGTACTGTACAAAGCCCTCCTGGCTATTCAAGCTCTCAAATCAGCCTGCCAATAAACAAACTTCCATCGCTCTCGGTTGCCCGCAACTCCGGGTTGCGATACAGCGTATGCACCGGTCTCGGTGCTACGACACCGCTCTGATTCCTACTACTCTCATGACTGAGATTCCTCGACTGCATAGATTCTGTTGCTGTTGGTGGATGTACTTGGATCATTGGGGTTTCAGGAGACCTCTGATTAGATTTCGAAGCAAAAGAGAACCAAGAACCTTGCCTCGACCTTGAGTACCTGGACTGGCTATTTTGAGAGCCAGGAGTTGGCGTGTCGGGTCGCTCGAGCATACTCCATTCTATGAATTCGTCGCGCGAGGTTGACCACGAGCGCTTGTGGTGGCCGCGGGCACGCGATGTAGACCCGCGCCGTACTGTGTCGGCGACGGAGCTTAACTTGCAGGCGATGATGTCGTCGAGGACGGATTTGAAGTCGTCGAGAAAGATTGTGTCAGATGCACATTTGAAGACGAGGGCAAAACGCCAATACGGATTGATGCCGCTGCTTGCAGTCACTTTGGCGGCGCTGACAGCTGTGTCGGTTAGGATGAAGACGATGGACAGTATCATGCAGGCTAGCATGACGCCGAATCTCCTGTTGATACGAATCAGAGTCCACAGACTGAACGTGTATGTCTTCTTGATTGCGCGGATGAGCTTCCACGTTGTAAAAATCCACCATGGGTCTCGGAACAGTGCTTCCCAGGGGCGCGTGTGGGGATTGACTTTGGACCCGGTATGGAGCTGGTTGAAGTACGCGAAATTCGACCATGCCTCGGCGGCCCAGAAAGGCTGGGCGCAGAGTAGCGAGATGATGAAGAGGCGAGACCCCCAGAGCGGCAGGAAAGGCCGGATCTTGAGCCATGCGACTACATTGTGTAGGAAGTATGAGACGAAGAGGAGGGTAGCGGTAGACGATAGATACCACCCATAGTACGGGTCGTCGACGAAGATGAAGGTGCCGTGCCAGATTGCGAGAAGGAGCTTTGTATATCAGATCTTGGTCGAGCACTAACGAGGCACCGGACTTACCTCGAGTAAAATCAGTTTATGGAGCCAAATTCCAGACCGATAGTTGCACAAGACGATCAATAGGAGGACGACCAAACTGCCTACGTTGTATCCCTGTGCCCAAGCCTCTAGGAAGCCTCCTTCGAGAGTCATGCTGGCTCGAGTGGGCGGTGAAGTCCGGGTCGTAGCTGGCTCGGGCCATCGCTTATCGAAAACCAGAAATTCACCATCAATACTGGTGCGGCTGCTGAGGGGCGCCATGATTGCATTTGCTGTTAATGATGGAGGTGGGCTATACCCAATATTGAAGCCATGTATATTGTTTTTATTTCTGTGCGATTTCTTTCTAATGTCGGGATGCTTTTTGGGCGCAGACGTTGACGTGTGGGGAGGTGGACGTAGAAGGCAAGTGGCTGTAGGCGGCTCGCACAACCGAGGGATGGATTTATTATACACATGAAGTATGACCAGCACGATGGGGATATCCCGGGGCAAATCCTACGCTCGTAATCAAGCCAAGTATTGTTGTGGCGGTCTGGCAACGGACAAAGCGAGGCTATCGAAGTTGCTGACTGCAGCATGCATCTATGAGTGGCCTCGGGACATGGGCGCATCCGATACTTCGCCATCACGAGAGACGTCGGGCTTCCTACATTTCGACAAAGGTGCTACGGAAGCGGCGTTTCCGTTGCGCTGACCCGTCGCATGCACATGACAGCAAATGAGGTCAGGCGTACTGCGATGCGTTGTTGATCGGCAGTGATGTCAATCGTGGCTGAGGCGTGGTAAGGAGGGCCGGAAACAGTTAACACAACTGCCAAACATCCTTTTCTGACTCTGTATCTTGCCGAGTCTTTTCCAAGCCACTTACCGCCAGTTAGTTTACATGAAAGGAGCAGCTAGCAGCTCACAGACAAGTCGCTGTGTTGGGCAAAGAAAACGTGCATCGGTGTAAGCTTACTAGGCACACAGGTGTATTGTATTAGGCTAGCGTCTGTTGTCGGTAACAGCAGCCCTTGTGCCTTAGCGAGCACAGAAAGCAGTAGAAGCGTTTAGGGACGTTAATTGGGTTGAGGCTTTGTCACGTGCGGATACGAAGCGCGAAGGAGGTAGTCATTGGGCTAGCGTCTTTCCGATTGCCCAGTCTGAATCTTCAATCCTTCCACACAACATCGAACACTAGTCTCTTTCGTTTTCTCGAACAAAGATATAGTCGGCTTCGTATTAACACTGCAGCAAGCACCTATTGGCAAGCATACTATAGCAACTTTCCAAGGTCGCCTACCTTTCAGATATCGCTAAACACGCAAGCCCGGTAACACAAGCCTAAAATGCATTAGATGGAAAAATCGAAGACGCAGAAAGAAGCTCTTGTTGATGCCGCGATCGATAATAATGAGCCAGAGCTACTGGAGCAAGTATTAAAGATCAATGCGGAAGGGCATCGTGAGGAATACGAGAATCACAAACTCGTGGTCGCTGCGGCAAAGAAGAATTCGACACTAGCCCTTCACTATCTCATCAGACACGGTGTCAGTGTTGAGCATCTCGACATTCGTGGTGAAGAGGTTGCAATCCCGACTCTCAATTTCCTGCTTGCTCATGGCTGGGACATAAATTGGGTAGAAGAATCTCCACCTTACCAGCAGCCGTTTATGTGGACCTGTATCAAGGACCGTGAGAAGCTTGCATGGTGCCTGGAGCACGGCGCAAGTCTTGCCACGCCTGGAAAGCAACCGCACAAAAGGCCTATACTCCAAGCCGTCGCGGAGCATGGGGATATCGCAACGTTTGACTTTTTGCGCTCCAAAAAGGCTCCTTTAGGATCCTGTACATTGCATAGAGCTGTCTTGCAAGCGGCGTTTTACCATGATGGCTCGGACGACCCGGAGAAAGACGACGAAAAGCAGCGGCAGAGCAGAGCGCGGTACACTCAACATATGGCTATGGTGCGCCATTTGGTCGATAACGTAGGCTTGGATGCGAATAAGCCGGATGTCCCGCGCGACACGAAATGGTTACAGGGAGTATGGGGGACACCGCTGGAGTACATTGTTCGCATAGGCAGGCTAGACAAAGATGCACGCGAGCTGACGTGGTTCCTACTCGACCGAGGCGCGGATCCGGGAATGGCACTCATCGAGGCAAAAGATTGTGGGCATTTGCCCTTTATAGAGTGGGTGGAGACTTGGGAGACACAAGGAGGTCGTGAGAGGTTGGAGCAGTTTAAGAAACAAAAGAGATACGAGCGCTGGTGCTCTGTCCAATAGATACGGCCGGTAACTTGCTACCGCTTTTGCCAACCAATCGACTCAGATTATGGCAGCGGCTGGAGCAGTACGTAATTGCAGATATTTCCGATCCCGAATTCCTATAATGACTACACTAGCAGAATGTGGGGTAACGGGGTAATAAGACCGCCTCCCTACTAGTCGTAGTCTCGAGCCTCGGTAACAGGGTTATTGCAACACTACACCCCTACATGTCGCAACTCTAACCGCTCCATTACACCATAGCCTATTCCTGTTCCAGAGATCTAAAAGACTCGAAGCGGCATAGATTTCACCTGACCAGGTCACGGCTGTACGCTTCCGCTAATTGCCCGTTTTTCATTATTTTAACGCGCCAAATGGAGATACAGCACCGGGCAAACATTGATGCTAGATGGACAAGGCTAAATACTCGGCGATTTAGAAGATGCCTCGTGGTAAAGCTAAGAACAGACGAGAAAATTTGCGACGGTGTGGTCTACGGGGTATCCACTTTATGGGGCAAGAATGTCCGTCTCGAGATCGCTACAAGGTTGCTACCAGCTTTGCGGTGACGATCTACTGGCCGAGTGTGAACAATTCTGCATTGTATCTCCGTTGGAAAACGTGGTCCGTAGGTCGTTTCGTTCCCAGTATATAACTACAATCTCCAGCATCTAAACAATCTCTCAAATACAATCAGTAGTGCAATCATCACCAACTCTAACAATCTACTTCCTACAAACAACATGCGTCTCCTCAGCCTCTCTCTTACTGCTCTCCTAGCAGCCCTTGTCTCTACATCACCTACCCTAGACAAACGTTCCATAACTTGTGTCAAGGTCGGCACCACGGCAACGGCATCATGGACTAACGCAGCCGGCCAAACCTGTCGCTGGACCGGCGTTGTAGGCAGCAACTTCGGCACAAACAGCGTAAACGGTGGAGAGTACGCAATTCACCCTCTCATACATATCCCCACGCAATATCTAACATTGTCCACAGTTACAGCTGTAACGGTCGTTGTGGAGCAGGCTGCTCAGGCGCCGCGCTCGGCAACGCATATACACAGGATTGCTTCTCGCACGACGTGTGTTCGTGGTTTAACAATGCTAGTGGTGGTGCGAGGTAGGTTTTCCTGGGAGAAGAGGTGCCGGAGGGAGTTTCTTTGCTGATACTTTGTCCAGTGATCCGAACTGTGGTGCTGCGTTTAATGCGGCGGTTGACGATACGATTGGTGGCCTGGCGGCGGGCTGCGGACAGACTAATCCGTCAAATGCTGCTGTGAAACCAAGTACGAGTCCGACGTGCTTGTAAAGGAGGGAGGCAAGGGCATCGGAAGGAATGTTAATATTGTCCACCAGGCTCAGGACTTCGTATGTGCCAGACATGATCTAAAGCCATGTCGAAGGACCGTAATGTTCTTAGTTAATGTCGAATAGTATATCGAACTGCTTTTGGAGCATGTCGATGGTATCTCGAACGAATGTATCTACGGGTTTGATACTCTGACCCTCCTGGAAATGACCGACGAAAGCCCCTCACTGCGATATGTTAATAATGATTATGTAGCCGTGCAGGTCCTGAACCAAGATGTTATAAGAATTTTGTCCTCATTTGACTCGAACCCACCAACAAGCCGTCAGAGGTCGTCGGGCCTCTTATAACAGTCGTAGTTCCATCGATGACCGTGACGATGAGCTAACTGCTACTAAAACCGGTGGTGGTCCCTCCGATGATGGTAGTCTGGACTTCAGTTTTTGTCGCATTAGTGCCACCTGTTCCTGTTGTTTTGCCATCAATCACTCTAGTCATTTTTTCCCGATGACCATGGTGATCGTGTCAGTAACGGCCGAGGTAGTGCCGCCAACAACAGAAGTGACTCCACCAATTACGGCTGCGCCACCTCCTAACAAGATGAACCGCATTCATACTAATAGCCCTCAAGCCACAGAGTTGGTACTCAGTGCTCAGGCGTGGTAAGGAGTGCTGGAGACAGTTTAACACGACTCCCAAAAGTCCTTCTCTTACTCTATTTCTTACTATGTCTTTTCTAAGCCGCTTAACACTAGTCAATTTATATGAAAAGAGCAGCTCTTAGGTGACTCACTAAGTTGGGCAAAGAAACTTTACTTCGGTGTAAGCATATTTGTGGTTAAACGACAGAGGTAGACAAAACAGGCGATCTATACCACGTCTAGCTGTGAGGTAAGCCATACTACATGTCGGGATATCAAGCCGCCTAGTCAAATACGGAGGGCGGGTGCTGGAAAGGGCAATTCCTGAACATTTCTAGTCATTAGATTATGTCAGAATTCGAAGCGTCATATATACAGCTTGCATGCCGGCTATTGGCTTTCTAGGACCCTTTTGGCGCCGTCACTGATGCGCTTGACCTCGGTATGACCCTTTTTGACCACCTCTTCCATCAGCTTCTTTGCTTTTTGCAGGTCATCAGGTAGCACTTCGCGGTTGACTTCATACTTTCGCAGCTTCTTATTGTGCTCCTGTCGCGCTTGCTGTATAAGCTTGTCTGCACGCTCAGAGGCCTTAACAGCCGACTCAACGGCGGCCCGGCGCGATTCGCCTGTTGGCGGCGGCATAGGCACTTGTATAGTCAGAGGATTGGATGGCTCAGGGGAGAGAGGCGTGAGGGAATGCGGTGAGGCGGCGATGGCAGTGGTTATAGGCTTGATGTGCTGGTAAATGTTAGGTCAGCCATGCCACATTCTACTACCATGAACACGATCCATACGCACCCCTTCATCTCCACAGATCACATTCAGCACTCTCCCTCTAGGGACGACCTGAGCAATGTCTCCCAGTCTTACAGTCTCTTTCCCATGTCCAGCGGTGCCCAGCTGCACCTTTAGGCTCTCTACAATATCCGGATTGAGCTTCCCTCCACTACGCAGCTGGCTCAGCTCATGTGTGAGCTTTTCAATTGCCTTGAGTATTTGCGCTTCCAAGCCAGAAACATCGTAGGCCTCGTCGGTGGGGGTGGGGATACCAGCTCTGTTGACTGGCGGGCTCGAGTCGGTTCGTGCGTGGGATTTATTCGCTTTACCGGCCTTCTTTTGCAGATGCGGAGTTATGGAGAAGCTGCGAACGGTGTGGGAAGAGCAATGTGGTGTCGAGGCGCGGAGAACAGGCCTGGGTGGTGTGAGCGGAGCACGGCTTTGATGTTTGCGCAGAGCAACATTGGAGGCTTACAGAACGCGGCCTGGCGCCTCAATGGGCCTTAGTGGTATGCGAAGGGTGCCATGGAAAGTAGGCTGTAGGGCTACGCGAGAAACGGCCAGTCGTGACATGGTTGTGAGATTTTGGGGTAGTGGGATGGTTGCTAGTACAGAATGTTTAGGAAAGCACAGACAATTAGTAGCTAACATGCGCGACGAAACAACGTCATCGCGCCGGAACAATCACAGCATCCATTTTCCATGTCTTCCTAGAAGGTACTAGTAAGCTTGTGTTAAACCAAAGACTTTACACACGCTGTTGTTGTTTCCTGAAATATCGCCATTACCCAGCCCCGCCTCCAGCTTCTGCTAATAACGCCAACAAGTCCAATAGCGTATGTCGCTTCGCTTTCTCACTCCTAATCATGCACACTGCCGTCGCCATGAATACCTGGTACAGTCTACTTCTCCTCAATTTCAAAACTCGCCTAGTTTCCACATCTTCCTCCGATCTATCCCCATCAGAATCCAAGTGCAGCTTGGATGGCGCGTACTCATCAATCAAATGCAGAATAGTGGCATCAAAAAACTCCAGTGTGCCATTCTTCTTGCTTGCAATCGAGCATGTATACCTTGCCAAACAAAGCTCTTCCTGGTCATTCTTCTTGGCTTCAACAATTGGTAACCGTGCAACGAGCTTCAGGTGATTGAAGCGTAATAGCAGGCCACAAGCCCGTGACTCATGGACAGAAGCCGTTCCTTTCCAGTAGAAATCGATGCCTATGTAGTGGAAGTGATAGCATCGCGTATGGCGGGACAAGGGACTCATCCACCGCAAACAGACCACTTCTTCAGCCACTGTTGGTCTGTCAGATTTCGAAACTTCGAATACATCAGGGTCTGGGCCTTTGCCCGCCTCTCGGTTGGCTTTGACGGCATGTACGTAGTCTTTCCCTGTTTCGCCCCAAAGTCGCCATCCCCGAACTTTGTATCCCTTGAGCTTATGGTCGTCGGCCTTGAGTGCCTTCTTGTCGCCTCCATTGTGGCGCCATGAGACTACGCCTCGCGGATCGATAACCCCTGGTTGGCTGATTGATGACCCTAATTGTAGCTTGTACTTTCTCCAGAAGCAACCTTCGTGCATGAGTACGACAGGTTTCGCTGTGTACTTGCTGTTGCCCGCGTACAGGACCTGAGGTGGGGCGTGGAATGCCAAATAAGGTTGATGCATGAAGAAAGTAGTGCCATCCGACTCAACAAGGGGCAGGCCAGAATTCTTACGCTCCTTTCTTTGCAGACGTTCTATTTTCTGTTCTTTTAGACTGGGGCCAGATAGCTTCTCCCTCGTCGGATCTTTTACTAGCGATATGCACTTGTGATAGGCCTTTTCTTCGTATACGTGGTAGGTTGATTGTGGTTTACTGCCATTTTCGAACCGCATAGTCGCCTCCTTATGGATACTAGTGATTTCGTTGTCGTTGAGAAGAGAGACCGGTGCAGTGTGTTGGATAGGATTCTAACAGAAGTCAGGGCATATAATACTAGTATCGAGCTTGCTGGTCTTGACTTGCCCCTGTATCGCCGACCTCAGAAACAATGACTGTATGCTTATGCTCTTCCATGACTCCAGCTTCTGCCCACTCAATAGATGCTGCATCAAGTAGCGATATTGTTTTGTTTAGAAAGAAGACCAACAGTCAACTATGTATGTGCTTTGGCATTGGTGTTCACATATGACACGGCTGATTGCGCTAAGCATTGTTGTGGAGGCTGAGTTGCTCGCATTGCTCGTATTGGAACTCAAGTACCAGTCGTCCAATCAAACATGGCAGACACCGCATGTTTCGAATAACGCATGCTGAATCAGTTGGATCTCGTACCTCTTGATCGTGTGTAAATTAATATACACATTGAATTATGAAGATACGGCGGCCAGCCAGACTTACCTCCAGTGACCGTTGTCGCCCTTGCGAGATTGTTAAAGAAGTTATTGATAGCAAATATCCACCAAAACGCTACTTTCCTCTGAAAACTCATGAGAACGATGTAGCGCTCGATATCTGGCCTGAAGATGAGTGTTAATAGAAGTGAGCGAATGGACTGATGCTCAACACGCATTGCTAAACATACAAATCCATCAAGAAATGAGCAGGGCCTATGAAATATCAAGACCATGGACTATATTACTACTCTAGCAGCAGACTATACACATATCAAATGTAGACCAAGATTGTAAATGAGGCAACTGAAAGGCTCCATCGCCAGCGGGTAGGCCTCGGCTGAAGCTCACTATCGATAACGACGGGCGCTAAGCTTCGAAGTTAGCCACTGCTAGGTCCATGACGTGAGCGATGCTTTATCTTCACTTATTTTCTATTCAGACACGTCAACTCTCTCGCCACGGTACAATAGATTGTCGAAACTCCCTGTATGCCCGCATACACGTGCTCCAGACGATATGTTTGCGCAGGCTGCCTGCGCGCAAATAGAAGATCCAATGTCTTCATCCCAATGCGAGCCGCCGCGGGTGGCCACATGAGATGGTATGGACAGGCAGCAACCCAGAACAGCACGCCCGACAACGATCGTAATGGCATTGAAGATGAAGGGGAAACAGATTTAGCGCGGAAAATGGAAGAGGAGAAGGAAGAAGGAGCACTCACGCGAAGACTACGGGACATGAGCGAGGAAGCCTTGATCTCTGGTGGACATAGTGCGATCAAGGCTGTGGGCGAGGCAGGATTCAGTGCAGATCTGAAGGCACAGCTAGAGCAACGCATTGCTGCGGCGAACCTCAAATCATCCGAAGCCGAACTGCCTGCCTCTGCCTCTCGCCACACACGCGACCTCGCCACAGCCGAAGCATGGACTGGTACCGAGTCCATCCACGATGCTAGCCTGCGCATGCTGAATGATGCCCATAAACCCGTGCGACTGGGCCGTCCACCAAAGATACCAGGAGTCCAACCACCACAATCAATCGACACTGGTCACAAGCGTAACAAGGGCGGCAGTGGTTTGCGGTTGGCAAATGCTCGTGACAGGAGTTCTGTGTATGCGACATTGGTGGAAAACGGGGACCTCGACGCTGCGGAACGTGAGAAACGACTGCAGGATCTAAAGGATCGATTCGAACCGGGCGCACGCGCCATTGTTCCTGGAACGATACAAGGCCTTGCTTCGCTGGCGAACAAGAGAATCGAGGACGCGATCGCTCGTGGTCAATTCAAGAATATTCCTCGTGGGAAGAACGCCAACGTAGAACGTGACTACAATGCATCCAGTCCTTTCATCGATACCACAGAGTATTTCATGAACAAGATCATCCAAAGACAAGAGATTGTGCCACCATGGATCGAGAAGCAACAGGAGCTCACATCGGCAGTGAGAAAATTCCGAACTCGTTTGCGCGCAGATTGGAAGAGACACG
This sequence comes from Curvularia eragrostidis, assembly GCA_020744315.1. Taxonomy (NCBI): domain Eukaryota; kingdom Fungi; phylum Ascomycota; class Dothideomycetes; order Pleosporales; family Pleosporaceae; genus Curvularia; species Curvularia eragrostidis. The sequence continues at coordinate 74,497 of JAIRCK010000060.1, read as the reverse complement.
CTGCGCGCATGATAGCCAGCAAAGGCGGATCACTAGTAGAACAAGTCAGGAGGGCTGAGGCATACGCCAAAGCCGAGCTCATTGCAAACCCATTGAGGAAGAAACAGGAAACGCTTACCACAACTAACGATGATGGCCATATGTCTCAAATATCGTTGTCAGGTGAACTGAAGTTGTCTAAGCCAGCTGACAGTTCTGACGCCAAACCAGTGGTAACGGAAAAAGTGGTAGCTGAGATGGTCACGCTCGACGCCTCTCCAGAAGCTATAACTCAGAATCCTTCTGTGGGTTCGGTAGAAGATGTCTCAAAGCAAAGCGTGGAGATGCCTGTTCAAACTCTGGAAGCGGAAGTGCCTCCAGCACCCCATCCTTTCCGTGACCCAGATTGGGAGCGTATCGAAGGCAGCTACCTGGCTGTTGCAATCAAGGATCTCAATGACAAGGCGCGCAGCTACAACCTGCAGGCACCCGAGCTAGCCAAAAGACCCTACTTCAACCTTCAGCGCGAGCTGAACTCGTGCTTTGCCGACGTCGCGCCCCAGCTGCCTACAGCCATCATCGACCGCACACGCAGACCACCCAAGAAAGCCGACACAGGGTACACGTCTGGGCAGAAGAGTGTTCTCGACAACATCATTGGTGGGCCGGTCCGCGTGCGTGACGAGCGCCGCGAGAAGCAGTATGGTTTTAAGCAGTTTTGGAAAGACCTCTGGGCCGAGAAGCCAAGCAATCCATACTAAGCAACCCCCTCCCCCATACCTAAGCCACATATACACCCACACCTGCGCACACCTACGCACTCACACCCTCCCGCTTGAGCTGATCGCGGCTCCGCGGAATCCGTAATTTGCTCCCGCCCGCCTTCCAGAGACCACACATCCCATACTCGGCACACAGAGGTGACGGATTGACAAGCTCTCTCGCCTACCCTGGCATGCAGGGCTCAGCGCAGGCCGCGACCTGTGTGATCTACGCCCTCTCTGTCTTTTCTTTTTCGTCTCCTTCCGCTCATGGACAAACATGCGCATACGTTCAAATTAGGAAATCGGCGATCTTGGGGGTGTGATGGGAAAGGATGTTCACTATGCCATTTTACCCGCGGGATGGTAATTGTGGTTTGTTGTTTTTATCCTGCATATGTGATTGCGGTACCAGGCCCTCGGGTCCATGATGCGCAAAGTGAGGCGGTGGTGGAGTTTTTGATCGACCCTCCCCCCCAAATCCATCACCTCCATTGGATTTGACATGGCGGACAAGGGGGTGGCTAGTATACGCCCCAGTGGTGGGTAGTGGTGGCTTTTTTATTTCATTTTCAAAGTCGTTTATGATTTGGAAAGCAGGGCAAGTGTAGCCGTGAGAGTGTACAGAACGGCATGTTTTAGTAGCGCCCTGCCCGGGGATCTCCCCTGCTGACGGGCGCAATAGGATTCAAGGTGGCCAAAAAAACAATTGTATACAATCAAGGACCCTTCTTTCATCTTTCACTCTCTAGCTCTCGCACACTCACACACACTCTCTCATACCCTTACGCCATAATCGTCTGATTTCACACTCGGTACGGTGTTTCTAGAGCCGCCACAGCGTAGTCGAGATACACATTTCTCAGCTGGGGCGCCATGAACTTCGGCATGAGCGATTGGACAAACGCCTCGAAAAAAAAATGGCACGACTTTAGAGTATGGCAACACTTTCCTCTCTCTCTTTGCTCCAGCCGCAGCCACACTTGGTCCCGCCATCGTCGTCCCTGCATAGACCGCGCGCTGGTAAGTGCGCGCCGACATATGTACATACCCTGGCCATGTCCATTTACTTTGTTCCCGTGCAAGAAAAATGTGGGGGAAGAAAGGGAAAACAAACGGATTGCATAGTTTCGAAGAAAAAGAAACGGGTTAGACAAGAGAATATACGCCACGGCCCTTTCGTAGCGCGCGTATGCGCTATCCCTCCTTCTTTCGTTTTGTTTTTCTTTTGGTCTTCCCTGCTCCCATCATCATCGTCATCCCGTCCTCCCACCCCTTCTCACTAGCGTATGTATGTACATATGTAGGTAAGTACATAATGCACTGATGACGACGGAGGAGGTGTGTGGGCGCAAAGCAGCAAAAAAAAGCAAATTTGTCAACCAAGGGGGAAAAAAGAAGAATCGGCACACTCGGCGCCCCCCGATTTTTTATGTTGTGCATATACAATACATAGTACCCCGTACAAGCAAAGGAAAAATAAAAAAATGGCCCAGACGCAGATGGCGGCGGGTTAGCCGGCATTATCGTATGAACGACTTTTACTTCTTGGTTTTCCTTGATACATCTATTCCTTTTTATCTTGCTAACTTTCTAACCTGGTATAACATGATTTTTTCTTTTCTGTCTGTCTGTCTGTCTTTCTTTCTTTTGTGTGCTCTGAGAGGGTGGGTTTCCCGTTTCGGAATTATACGTCGGCTGGCTGGTTTTTTTCTTTGCTTGCGTGTGTGGCAGGCATAAAGCAACAGATTTGCAATCGCCGATACCGAAAAAACCGTTGGATGTGGTTTTTGTTCTTGCTGGATAAATTCAACTGCACAATTGTCTTTGTTTTTCATCCTTCTCTATTGGTGTTTCGCTGCTTTGGGATGTGAAAGTGGGTATACGACACCTACTCGCTGTACTGTAGTCGCCTTTTTCTTTTCTCATTGTAAATAGGCAAGTCTGTAACGCGCGTCTCTAGGCAAGGGGTTTTTTTAATTGGATTTCTGTGATGACTGGCTTACTCGTAGTAACTGGCACCCATACGTATACAGATAACTTTCAGCCAAATTTGTCACAGATTGGCATGTAGGCATGTGTGGCAAAGTCTATTCGTTTGGCCTTTCTACGATTCTTCAACTTGTCTGGCATTCTCCAAAATCGTCAAAAGAGTATTTTTGTCACAGCTGCCTTGTTTCTTGGTAGTGGTACAGACCAAGCATGTTGTGTTGTTTTCCAACACCTTTTTGATCGCCCGTGATTGCCAGTTACACACGAACAAGGGTCGTTGTCAATCTGATAAGCACGAAGGCTCTATAACAGGGCGGGGGCAGCGCTCCTTTTGCCATGCAGCCCCACCATATATTATGCCGGATCAGCGTCTCTCTAGATGTCGGCGACGAGGTCGAATCGATCTTCCCAAACAAGCATTAACAGGGGTATTATAGGTACCAGAAACAAGAAAATCCCTTCTTTTGTTTGCACTGCTGAACCAGTCATGTCTCTGGGCAGTTTGGACCGAGGCATGATTTGCGCAGGTATACTGTACCATACGTACGAAAATGTAAAGAGAAGAAAACAACACACGAACGAATGAAAGAAACCACGACCGAAGATCCCGTCATTGCCATCAGATCACTTACCGCGTTCATCTATGCCAACCCACACACCCTTATTATTCTATACTGCTCCAATGCCTGGTGTGAATCGCACCAGATTGAGGGAAGCCCATGACGAGATACCGATAACTACCATTTTCTTTTCTCGTTTACCAGCCGATCGACGCAGGTCTCACGCCAATCCTTGGTGCCAAGTTTGCCTATTGAAGCATAAACTCATTGCCCGTTTTTGATCTGACAGAAAACGTTCCATACCGGCTTAGTAAAGTACAAACCGACATACGAAGTACAACACCTGTATCCCAGACCGACTGCCGATCCTAGTTCTCAAACTGAAGCGGGGGCAGATTATCCTGTTTCCGTGGCGGGGCCGCCACGACCCCCCACACCCGTAGCGCTATCACCTTGCAGTCTGACATGGTGTCCAAAGCTTCGTAGTCAGACTGCCCTGTTCGCTGCGGGTGCTCATGCGCTTACGAGTGCTGTTGGTGATGTTGATCTTCCGGTTGACGCCCGTGACGACCCGAGCGTTGGGTAGAACGGCGTCTACTACGCCCCCATGCAGTGCGTCAATGGGAAGGCTTTCCTTGTTTGACTTCTCATGCATATCGCTAACATAGTCTCCCATGCAGAACGTCTTCGCGAAGACATTATGTGTTGGCTTCCCTGCGCCATCGTATGGCTGGCAGAAGCAGATTCGCAGAATATGCCCAGCTACGGGTCCGAGGAGCTCTGCATTGTGCTTTCGACTTGCATGCCGCGTACATATGCGCTTCCTGCCAGACATAGCGGCGGATGCACGTTTCCGTTTGTGAGGCATACTAGCGTGCTTGGTTGCTGCGTTTTGCTTACAAAGTAGCCTTTCTTTTCCCTTGGTCGTGCAACTGGTGGTGATGGCTGTGATCCACCGGGCTTTGTGAGACCTAATCCCCAGTCTGATTTCCTTTCTGAACGATCCTGCTGATCTGTTTCTTCTGTACTGCGGCCATGTTTTTGTCTTTCCATACGATCGGTGTGTCTGGGCGTAAGCAGGGAGTGTCTTGGTCCGTACAATACCGTCACATCCTTTGACAGTCGGGCCAGGCTCAATGAAGGAGTGTACACCTTCAGTTTCGGGATTGATCTGAGACTTTTCGGGGCGTTTGTAATTGTGGTGGTGTCGCAAATTTGGAGGAAGGGGTACTGAAGTTGTAGGTGGCGTGGTCATCGGTCCTGAAGAAGGTCTTGGAGGAGGTAGGCATGTTACTGGAAATATGTTATAGGGTGCAGGATTAGGTTTGCTAAATTTGGGTACCATGACAGGCGAGTTACTTGAGCTCGAGGCGCTCACTGTGCTAGGCGTGGAGCAATCCTCTGGCTGAATCAGGTTGCCAGACGGCGAAAAGAATGATATCTTTGGTGTTTCGTAGTTTGGACGAACAATTCCTGAAGCTGCAGCTATGGGCAACAGAGTCGCCAGAGCAGCTGAGGAAATGCTGTGACGTGATGGTTCTGCTTCCTGTACTTGTTTGGCTGCAGAAGATACAGAGACTGGGGCAGCAAGCCCCAGCTCTGTTGTCCGTGGAGTGAACCATACTGGTGCCACAGGTGTAAACGAACACGAGTGGCGCACTGTATGGGTAAATTCGTGCTGCAGGTCAACATCTATGCCGACTACAGTACCAGAATACGGCGTGGAGACAGTACTGCAGAAGCTTGCATTTTGACTAGCATCTCTTGCGCGATCAATCTCTGACAGTGAAAGAGTGGCATTGCTTGACGCAGAGACGCTATAGAAGGCGCTTTTGTTCAGAACAGAATTCCTGTTGTGAGCTGGCAGTTCGCAGGATTCGATGCAACAGCGCTCTTGTGACCCAGGTCGTGATTCGGGACCCACGAGATGCACTGAGCACGGCCGTTGATATGCGGGTGTTAGAGTCGCAGGTTTCGGTGACGGAGGCGTGACCACAGATTGGACACGCGATGAGAGCGGACGCTCAAGGCCCTCGGACAGGGGAAAGTCTAGACGAGCTGAGGGTGCACAGTCTGCTGTCAAGGTCCTTGCATCCCTGCTCTGATGCTCAAGAGCTGACAATTGAATGACGCCCAGGGGCTCAATGAGCTCACCGGGTGGCGTACTCAACCGGTTATTGTCCGAATCAAACGTCTCGGAAGGAAGGACTTGACCTTTCGGGACATGCTTGGTCTGTTCTAGCTGGTTCTCACGACATTCGGCGACAGAGGTATGCGTTGAGGACGACTTGGATCGGGTCCGCGAGCCAGCTCGGACGTAGTGAAGCAGTCCACGGACTAACGCCTTGACATTCTTGCTATTTCTGTCACACTCAATTTCCCCTGGTTGGTATTGTATATTTTGTGGACGGTCCAAAATGAAGCGTAGAGATGGTATGGTGGCCTTGTCTAGCGGAGACAAGCTGCCGATATCCTTGTAAGATGGCTTGCACTGGGCTCGGGTCGTTGGACTCGACGCTTGCTCGCGCTGGGCACCCTGTGTATTAAGCTGGAGAGCATGTTCACTGGAACGCGGCGGAAGCGTGGGCAAGGCACAGCGTGGCGAGACATTTTCCACCACGCGCAGAGAGGAAAAACGCCCGACATTGAGTATGGAGCCTTTGGAGTCTAGCGTGGAGTAGGAACCTTGCTCGATAATTGTGGCCAGCGGCGCACCATTGGATCGATTTCCGAGCCGAAATGCAAGATTGATGGGCACGGCTCGAGGCCTTGGATGCTGTTGGTCTCGGTAATCTTGAACGTCGTGTGCACCAGCGCTGTCATGACGGCTGCAATCACGACGGCCGTGGCCTGGCTTTCCGCCAAGCTGGCTAGTCGGCTGCGAAAGTGATGGGCCTACACCGACCAAAGCTCTGTGATAGGCGAGAGGCTCGTGGTGTAGTGTGTGAGGCGATGGAGCCTGCGGATTCGCATTCGCTCGCTCCGACACATCCATGGCAGCAGAGGGGGAATCGCATCGTGCAGTGCTAGCTCCAGCTCCATGTGCAGGATCCGGGCGGCGACCACGATCCAGGTGGCCAGGGTGGGTGAGCCGATGGGGAGACATCATGCTGGTGGTGCCATGTCATCAATGTACATATGCCCAAGATGAGATGTGATCGATGCTTAGATCGTACAGTGCATGAATGCATGGGTGTAGCCACGACGTCGTCATGGCCTGGATAGCGCAGCGAACCTGCATACTCGTCGGCGCCCTTGCCGACGTTGGGATTAGGCCACTGCCTCCCTCCAGCCCGTTGCTGCCCTACAGACGTAGCCCTTCACGCCAGCCAGAATTAATTCGCGCGTCAAGCCCCGGCACCACACTTTGCGCGACCGTCGTAGGCCCCATGCGCACGCCAAACCACCATATCTGACTCGGCAGCCCCCAACTAAAGTATGTATGTACGCCTACATACTACTACGCCAGTACGTGTGGAGCACAGGCCAATCAAAATGCTCCGCCCATGGGGCCCCCTCAAGACTCCAAACGTTTCCGCTATGTCGCAAACGACGGCCAAAAGCAAAGACAGCTGTCGTTGTCTCGGTATCCCGACCTCTCGATAGCGGCCAGCCTTTGTTTTTTTTCCTCGTCCTGGTGATAGCTTCCAGACTGCAAAGAGCATATGGGCGCCTCTAAACCCAATCCAGCGGCGAGCCGCTGAGCAATGGCAGATCCTGTTGATCCGTCACACGGCTTACTCGAGGTCTACCTGGGAAGAGGAAAAAGACACCCAACGGCCCCTAGAGGTTCTCAATACGATTCTGCGTCTGGGTGGAACCAGCATGGACCCTTGCATGGCATCTGCTGCTTCTCTCATCCCTGTACAGACATACCGCCCATGTACACACCTGGCCGTCATCCGCCCACAGAGCCGCGCCCCTCCAGCAACGCCACTTACACACTCGGGTGGGTCGCCGCTTTCTCTTCCTGTATCTGTGTGCGTACCAACAAGGAAGGCGTCATGCCATTGCTCAAGGGGCCCGCTTGTGGCGTCCCAAAAACCACACGTCAGCTTGACTGAACCTGCGGCACCTGCGCTTAGCCCCCGTCTGCTTTCGGCAACGGGGCGTATCAGCGACTGTAGACTGCCTCTGGAGCTTGACTCTGGGTGCAGCCAGCTGATAGCATGTCCCTTGTCATGTTCGCTCCACAGCCCTCCAATACAGCCGCCCACGAGCGGTTGGTGGCGGAGGCCAATATACCCATCCTTAAACGGTCACTGAAAGTCCCTGTGCTCACGCTCTCCAGGTTGGTGTGCATGCTTGGTACCAAGGCTGAATACATAACGCTTGTGGCATACCATTGGTGTGCACAAGGCTGCCTCCCATTCGATACGCTAGCCGGAACCTCGTCCAGTAGGCGTTGCGCGTGGCAGGGCCATTGTGAACAGCCACTCAACGTGACCTGGGGGAATAGTAGAAACGTCAAGACTCTATCCTCGGAGATACAGGTGGCGAGACTCTTTCGTCTGTGTTCGAGACCAGTGTGCACTAGGCTGTACTCGCAGACTGGTCGCTCTGTATGCTGATACTGGCTCATTGTGCCCTTACTCAGGGGGACTTCAACCCACTGTAGCGCTATGCGGGAAGACCCTCTAGGTGCAAACTTTCAACAGCTCCTATATCGACGGCACGTGCGGGATACGTGGTCGTCTTCAAATGACATGTGTTCTCATCTCGAAACACACGGGCGCACTCGTTTCAGGTTGTCAGACCATTTTGGCGACTGTAGCTTCAAAGCGTCCGCTTGTGCTATCCACAAGATGCAGCAGCGTCCGATCTCAACTCGCTCGACCCCTTTGTATGTACCTCTTGATCTTGAATCAGACGACGATGCCTGACTCGTGGAATTGGTAGTCTGAACAATACCCACCACCATGCAGGCGCAAAGCCAACATGCTCTATCTTGCGGGGCACGATCCACCACACCGTCCCTATGGACTGATTTCGCGGACCCTCCATAGAAACATGATTCGATCGGCCCTATTGGCTCTGGGCACCCGCATCCGCAGCCTTCAAAACCTTGCCTTTTTGGCATCCTCCAAAGCCAAATCTTCAGGAGGCCTGTCCAGACGTAGCGAGCCGGTGTAATGAATCCTAAAATCTTACGCTCGATTGGCGGCTGATCCTGATAGGGCTTGCAATACAGCCATACACCTTTGCTTGCATGGTTTGCTTGTTCTCCCCCACCCCTGCGCATCGCTCATGTCCGTCGACAAACCCTTTTTTTGCTTCCAGCACATGGTCCCGATCTGACGGTCCGTAACATGCAGTGTGAACATTGTTGTGAAGAAAAAAGACGTAGTACATGCCGTACCGCCTGGAGGCCTAGAAAAGAGGGTGGTAGATATCAAGGGATTGGCAGGTCATTGCGACCGCGCTATGCCGCCAGTGTATGTGAAGCGGGCCCCAACAACAAATCAGGGTGTCGGTTTCAATATGCAGCTAACTACCGTTACCGTCTGTACGGGAGGATACGCGAGTGCCAGGTGACCCACCCGGTTAATGGATCGGCGGGAACCAGGCAGAAGGCCGAAGGCTCGCTGGTTGCGTGCATGGTAGCGTTAACGAAATGGCGCCCCGGCCCGAACGAGTAGTGGTGGGATGAGTCGCTACCCGTCAAGGGATGAAGCTCAGCACATCCCGCGTCCTTTGTTGCCGTGGCTTATGCACCATGTTACGACAAGAAAGTGGGATAATAGTGCCCCGTTATCACGTGACGGGAATGTCGTCGGTTCCTCCATCTCTGCCAGGATCCTGACTCGGAATATAAAGATCAAAATGCACGCCCAGGTCCCCGTACTTTGGCCCCAATTTTTTACAACCTAGTACCCGTGTTCCAGTGGTCGCCGTGATACATCGAATCTCGAAGCCAGAGAGAAGCCGCTGATAATGTCATTGCCACCTCTTCCCCAGAGCGCCGACAAAAGTGCCATTTGTGCTCGGCTGGGTCTCAACGATCGTATCCACAAACTCCTTCTGGTAAGAATGCAAACCACGTGCAAAGAACATCTGCTGATAGACTTGCCTGCACAGAAAGAAGCCGAAGTCGCTCGAGACGCACTAAGCAGTAATCCGTACAACTTGACAGACCAGTCCAAAACAGACCCTTCCGTATCCGAGCCCTACAGGTGGGACGAAATATCCGAGACCGCGAAGCATTCATACGTGTTGATGGTAGTCCGCGATGCCTGTCCCGAAACCCGGCCGTATTACTACATGGGGTGTTACAGAACCGCAGTGAATGAAGAGAACTGGGTTGCTAGGTGGTATCTTTGGCATAGTTTTCGCTACAGGTATGTCGATCTGTGTGGTGATCTCGACGGATGACAGTGCTTACTGACTGTGCAGAGACAATAGACCAAGAGACAGGAATGCAAGCAGCAGCGCTGCTTCAAATCAGGGAGGTCGGTAGCCCATCACGACGTCGAACCGGAAATGTCTATCTCCTCTTGCACCCCCCACTGACGAGCAGCAGGGACACATCTGTATTATGATCCAGCGCGCGATCATTTCCGACGATGAAATCGATTATGGACAGAGCCCTTCCACTAGTGACGACACCTATACCTCTCGGACCCATGACATGTTCTCATGACGGCATCTTTCTTTGTAGATGTCAGTGATGCCTCGTCAGTACTCCTTATACCAAGCGATACCGGTGGTGCCATCCAACCGTCCTTCGCTCACTGGTTTCATTCGTATTACCAATCGGCTTTTGTTATTCCATTCCTGTTCTGTAGATTCTTTCTTAATGTTTAGCGGATTCATTTTACTCGGATTTTCAGTCAACAAAAAGAAGGGAACACGATTACTGTCGTTGCTCTGTATTGCTGGGGCTGTGTCTCGAGGGAACCATAACATGTAATGTTTTCTTACGTAACAATGAGTAGCACGAACTATATTCAATCATGGTTTCGATTCTTCTTCGCGTATTTCTTGCTTCACCGATTACATCCACACTAGAGACGTGGTGGAGATAAAGTTATCCAGAAGATGAACCAGCTACGCATTAAGTGGGGCGAAAACTCAAGCTAGGAGTCTAGTGCCGAAGTGTTCCGAAAAGGCAAGAGAGGATAATCTGCTTTTGGCAAGCGCAACAAAGGGTCGTTTCCCGAGCTTCCCTCCCAGAGGCGTAGCAATGAACTTTGCTCATTGTACACCCGAAGCCTGGAGACTAGCACTAGCCATATCCCGCTGAAGAGGTTTCCAGAATGTGATGTGAGATCACGCAGGGAGGCTTTTGGGAAGTTGTGTATGCATTAGTATGCATAACATAATTCTATTTTGTGTCAGATCAAGGGAACTATCCACTAAGAGTCTGGCGACCTAGTGTTTCTGACATGCAAATATCTCATGTTTCCACTCTTCTAACACGGTGCAAAACTGACTCTATGAACACTGTATCCCAAACGCCTCTCGCTATGCAAATGATGGAAACTACCAAGCCTCCCCTCCTTCGGAGAGAATGTCACCAGAACATTGGTTCAAGCAGCAACATTGGACGAGTTGCGCGCGACTTGCTCCTGAAGTGCCTTCTGGTATTGGCGCCGCGCGGCATCTATCGCTCGGAGCAGAGGATCCACAATCTGATTGATAGCCTTTGCCCCTCCTCTAATTGCCTCGGGGTCAAACTTGCGCTTCTTTCTTTCTCGTTGGTTAGAGAGCTCGTTTTCTCTTCGCGCATGCTCAATTCTGGCCGCACGATCGGCTTCGGCCATGTCGGCGACAGCCTTTATGCGATCAAGAGATTTGTCAAGTGTCTCGATGAGCCTAGCAATCTCATTTGCGCGGTCGGGATCTCCTGAGTAGAACACAGCCCAGAAGTAATGTAAGAACTCAACTGTAGTGTTGTGGGTCATGGTAAGGCTGTCGAGGACAGCTTCAGAGACATGCAATTCTCTCGCTCGCTCGCTTGCAGGGGTAGAGTTGGATAAGTCATCATTGTGTAGGCGTCGTTTCTTGAGCGCCGACAGGATTTGTGAAGAAGCGGCTTTGCGTGATGATTTACTGCCAACCTTTGCCTTCTTGGGAACAGACCCCTCTTCATCACTACTGCTTTCATCATTGATTTCGATAAGAGAATGAAGATCGGCTTTTGACGTCTGACCAGTGTTCCCATCAAATTTGTGAAGGTCTTTCTGCAGTGTGGATAGCGCCTGTGCAGGAGTGCGCTTTGTATATGTCGCAGCGCTGGTGGAAGTATGCACACTTTGTCCAGCGGAAAAGAATCGGCTCTGATCGTGTACTTTGAGCACAACCCTATTATCATCATCTGCGAATTGGAGGTCACGCAGTTGCAGCTCCTTGTATGTTTCTTCGTCCATCCCCGCTGGCCCGTGTCGACTTATGTCAGAAGGCGGCACGTCTTTCATCATTTTCTCGCTCATGCGGTTCAAGACTCGGAGGATGGGCGCTTTTTCGTAATTGGTCGGATTCATGGTGAAGTCGGGCCGGTTGCCCTGTTTTTGGCTATGGTTGTTCTCGTTGGCCTCAATGTTGATAAAGTTGGGAATGGAGGCAGAAAGCAGGTCCAGCGAGCTATCTGTCGTTTCGTCGTAACTAAGATACTTGTCTAGCTTTGGATCCAGCACATCTTTGTCCTGGATGCGCTCGCCCTTGAGCTTCTTCATCAATCGGCTGTGGAAAAACCTCTCCCAAAAGTCGCCCTCTGTCAAGGGAGGAACATTCTCGTTGTACGCTTTTTGGACGATTGGGTGCTGCCTGAAAAGGAGTTCGATTTGTTCTTTTGTCAGATTCAGCATCAGAGTACCGTTCACCGACTTTGACTTGATGACAGACAAGACGTTGTAGGTTCCTGTGGCCTGAGATCTCTCAGTCGCATGCGACCTCAACATATGCACTCGGGTAGACCAAAACTGCATCGAAAACTGCAAGACGGAGACAGAGTCGGGTTTTTCGAGTAGAGCGCGATCAAAGCGTTGTCGAAGCGCCGGGCTTGAATTGAGCAACGACATCTGCAAAGATGTATCGGCGAGTAGCTTTGCATCATCGTAAGTATCTTCGGTGCTCTTGCCCGCTGCTGTTACGGTTTGGGCCATGGCCATAGAGGCCGACGCACTGCCACCATTGCCGTCTGTCTTGGTCGCCACAGGCGCGGGAGAAGGAGCAGCTTGTTGTTTCAAGCTTTCGATCCATTTGCGCAAGGAGCCCGTTATAGTTTGCTGGTCATCACGAGCGGCAGCGGAGGTGAAGGTAAAGGTGTGGTTACCGGCTTGCGGCGATGGTTCCTTGACAACAATCTTGATAGAAGCTTTGGCGGCGGTCGCAGGGGTTTGCTGCAGATCTGGGTGCAGGTTAGCTGGCTGGAGACTTTCTTGGGCAAGGCGTAGACGCGGGTGGACCTACTTGCAATGTCTGCTATGGCTATAGACAGTGGAGGAAGCGCACCGCTGGCCGACTTCCAGGCGACCGTCTTGCCGTCAGCCGAGACGGAGACAGTGCCGTCCTGCTTCTTGTACTGGGCAGCAGCGTCAGCCATGGCGGGTGGGAGGGGTGAGAGGGCGATGCACGGCTTCTGTAGGCCTGACGCGGTAGAGGAATGCTAGGCTAGTTTGGGATTCCCCAGATTCACGCGGTGCACGTGACCACGCATCGCCCGCACCAGTGCTCTCCGTTGTTTTTGTGCCGCCGGGCACGCGTCTGCGCCATTTTCAGTGCCGTCATGCTGCTCTGCAGTGCACTGTGCCGTGCGCCTTGGAGGGGCTCGAGAGGCACGTGACAATGACTGGCCGCATTCGCTCTTTTCGCGCCGCAGCGCTGGCCCCGTGTGGACGCTGGACGGAGGGGCGGTAATTACGGACATGCACGTAATAACATGGCAGAGCGTAAGCCAAGCCCTGTGATGCACTTCTGGCGCAACGGATACATATCCGTTGCACACCGTCAGCACCGACACGGGGCCGCATCGTGGTTACATAAAGCGCAGGCTGCGATTGGCGGGCACCGCACTGCCAGTGTGGACTTGGTCATGGGCAGACATCGTGCACTGCAAACAAGAGGCTGTCCAAGGACCGCTGCATCGGCCGAGATACATGTTGGGAGGCCACGGCACCAGCCGGGCACCGACAAGACGCTCCAGACATTGGCTGGACGTTCCGTGTTTGAGGCATTTGGTGAGGCCTGTTCCGAGTCGCTCTCGATCCTGATCCCACAAGGCGCTAGTGCGGAACACGGGGCCCTACGCATGTGCCATTATAGGGCTTGCTCACTTTTGTACATACGGCACTTTGCCATCGCAGAAGCTCTCTTCTGTCCACCATTGTCTGCTTGGATGACACGCATCCTTTCCTCCGCCCTGACATCCTAATCCACCATGTTGCGCAACACTCTGCGCCAGTGCTCTCGCAAGCTCCCGGGGAGCACCTCCGCGAGAGCATCCTTCACCAGCTTCGCACAGCCCTCGAGAACCGCTATTTCGACATGTCGCCGCCCTCTCGCCCTTACCCAGCGCCGCCCGTATGCCGTTTCGGCGGAGGAGACCAGCAAGGGCGTTGTGCGTAGCCCCCCAGCCTCAGCTTCAAACTCTGTCTGCTGTAGCTAACTATGACGGCATAGGACCCCAACGACTCGTTCCTCCAGGGCAACACGGCCAACTACATAGATGCCATGTACATGCAATGGAAACAGGACCCCGAGAGCGTCCACTACTCGTGGCAGGTCTATTTCCAGAATATGGAGTCTGGCGACATGCCCGTGTCGCAGGCCTTCCAGCCGCCACCGACCATCATGACCACGCCTCAGGGTGCTGGCGGCAGGCCGGGCATGGGCATGGCTGCAGTCGAAGGCACAGAAATCATGAACCATCTCAAGGTGCAATTGCTTGTGCGCGCATACCAGGCTCGTGGCCACCACAAGGCCAAGATTGACCCGCTCGGCATTCGCTCAGAAGCAGAATCCTTTGGGTACAACAAGCCCCGCGAGCTCGAGCTGTCGCACTACAACTTCACGGACAAGGATCTCGAGCAGGACATTGAACTCGGCCCTGGTATCCTGCCGCGCTTCAGGACCGAGTCCCGCAAGAAGATGAAGCTGAAGGAGATCATCGAAGCCTGCGAGCGTCTGTACTGCGGCTCCTACGGAATTGAATACATCCACATCCCCGACAGAGAGCAGTGCGACTGGCTCCGCGAGCGCATCGAGGTTCCCACACCGTTCAAGTACTCCGTTGATGAGAAGCGCCGCATCCTGGACCGCCTCATCTGGGGCACCAACTTTGAGGCCTTCCTTGCTACCAAATACCCCAACGACAAGCGATTTGGTCTTGAGGGTGGTGAAAGTTTGATTCCAGGAATGAAGGCTCTGATCGACCGCAGTGTTGATTACGGCGTCAAGGATATTGTCATTGGCATGCCTCACCGTGGACGTCTCAACGTGCTCTCCAACGTCGTCAGGAAACCCAACGAGTCGATTTTCAGTGAATTTGCCGGTACTGCTGAGGCTAACGAAGAGGGCTCGGGTGACGTCAAGTACCACTTGGGTATGAACTTCGAGCGCCCCACGCCATCCGGAAAGCGCGTGCAGCTCTCCCTTGTCGCTAACCCATCCCATCTTGAGGCCGAGGACCCTGTTGTGCTTGGAAAGACCCGCGCCATTCTGCACTACAACAATGACGAGAAGGAGGCAACGAGTGCCATGGGTGTTCTTTTGCACGGTGATGCCGCTTTCGCTGCACAAGGTGTCGTCTATGAGACCATGGGTTTCCACCAGCTGCCCAGCTACCACACTGGTGGAACTATCCACATCATTGTGAACAACCAGATTGGCTTCACCACTGACCCTAGGTTCTCGCGCTCCACTCCTTACTGCTCGGATATTGCTAAGGCTATTGACGCGCCCGTCTTCCACGTTAATGGCGATGATGTCGAGGCTGTCAACTTTGTCTGCCAGCTCGCCGCCGATTTCCGTGCCGAGTTCAAGAAGGATGTAGTCATTGACATGGTTTGCTACCGAAAGCAGGGTCACAACGAAACCGACCAGCCTTTCTTCACCCAGCCCCTCATGTACAAGAAGATCTCGCAACAGCCACAGACACTGGACATCTACACCAAGAAGCTCCTCGAAGAGAAGACCTTCACCAAGGAGGACATCGATGAGCACAAGGCCTGGGTCTGGGGTATGCTAGATGAGAGCTTCAGTCGCAGCAAGGATTACGTTCCCAACTCTCGGGAGTGGCTCACTTCGGCATGGAATGGCTTCAAGACTCCAAAAGAGCTCGCCACCGAGGTGCTGCCTCATCTGCCGACCGCCATTGAGGAGGAGCAACTGAAGCACATCGCAAAGGTGATTGGAGAGGCACCAGAAGACTTCAACGTACACAAGAACTTGAAGCGTATTTTGGCCGGCCGTACCAAGACTGTCATGGATGGTCAGAACATTGACATGGCTACGGCAGAAGCATTGGCATTCGGAAGTCTGTGCATGGAAGGCCACCATGTCCGCGTTTCTGGACAGGACGTGGAGCGTGGAACCTTCTCTCAGCGCCACGCTGTGCTCCACGACCAGGAGAACGAGAAGACATACACACCTCTGCAAAACCTGAGCCCGGATCAGGCAACCTTTACCATCTCTAACTCGTCTCTCAGCGAATACGGAGTGTAAGTGATGACTGTGGTGGCTTTTGTATACTATGGCGACTAACGCAACTCAGGCTCGGTTTCGAATACGGATACTCGCTGTCGTCACCCAATGCGCTTGTCATGTGGGAGGCTCAGTTTGGTGACTTTGCCAACACTGCCCAGGTCATTATTGACCAGTTCATTGCTTCGGGTGAAGTCAAGTGGCTCCAGCGTTCCGGTCTCGTCATGAGCTTGCCCCACGGTTACGACGGCCAAGGTCCCGAGCACTCGTCAGGACGTATGGAGCGTTACCTGCAGCTGTGCAACGAAGACCCGCGTATCTTCCCCTCGCCAGACAAGCTTGACCGTCAGCACCAGGACTGCAACATGCAGATTGCCTACACTACGAAGCCATCGAACTTGTTCCACCTTCTCCGTCGCCAGATGAACCGTCAATTCCGCAAGCCGCTCGTCCTGTTCTTCTCCAAGTCTCTTCTCCGCCACCCGATTGCGCGCTCCAGCATCGACGAGTTCACCGGAGACTCTCACTTCCAGTGGATCATCGAGGACCCAGCACACGCCAGCGGAGAGATTGAGTCACACGAGGGTATCAACCGCGTCATCATCTGCACGGGTCAGGTTTACGCGGCGCTCGTCAAGGAGCGCGAGGCTCGTGGCGAGAGGGATGTGGCGATTACGCGTATCGAGCAGCTCAACCCCTTCCCATGGCAACAGCTCAAGGACAACCTTGACTCATACCCCAACGCACAGAACATCATCTGGTGCCAGGAGGAGCCGCTCAACGCAGGTGCCTGGAGCTTCACGCAGCCGCGAATTGAGACTCTGCTCAACCAGACGCAGCACCACAACAGGAGACACGTCATGTACGCTGGACGCAACCCCAGTGCCTCTGTAGCCACTGGACTCAAGGCATCGCACAAGAACGAGGAGAAGGCGCTGTTGGACATGGCTTTCACGGTCAAGCAGGACAAGCTGAAGAGCGAGTAGGATACTGTGTTGGACTTGCAATAGAAGCCCGGGTCATGGTTGGGATGCATTGCTTTATTCGCCTCGGTGCAGTGGGTAGAGCGGATTGGAGCTTAGGGAGCTGGGCTGTATAGGATTATTCAGGTTAGCATTTTTCGTTACTGCGGATGTAGGTTTACTGAGTGTAGTATAAAAAGCTGGATTTTGCCCTGTTATTGTGGTAGCGTACTGTACGCTGATGTGGGGGGACGCAAGACATCACGTGGTTGCGGGGGGACACACGACACGGGTGGAGCAGGGTGGGATGACCTCTCACGTCCGCGGGTCGGAACATGTCGGAACGACGTCAGTGGGGGGACGCAAGCCCCGCTAAACCCCTCGCTGCACCGCTCTCCACTTTTCTGCCTCTCCGCACATGCATCATCGCCCCCCAAGCACGCGCTCCCGCAACAAAGCGCGTCCATAACGGCCGCCCTCTCTCCTCGGCAATGCCCACGCGCCTCGTCCCTCCTGGACTGCGCCTTTTATCGTGACCGCCGGTGCTCCCTCGGATCCTCTGTGGCTGACTGGCGCGCCTGGAGCATCGTGAAGTGTCCTGTGACGCCCGACCAGTTGCCGAGGGCTGGCTATAGCTTGCTGGCTCGCTCCATTCCGGCCAACGCACCTGCCAAACAAATGCCACAGAAGTGTGGTCCGCCTGTCCGACTCTACCCACCCTGACTTCATAACAAAACCCAGCTCCGCTTTTTGATTCAGTCGAGCCTGATAGATTTTCACCATCCTCTCCCAAGCTTCTCCATTCCCCGTATCCCTCATTCCCCATCTTGCTTTCTCCATCCGCAACCACTTTCCCATTGTGCCCTGCCCGTCTTCCCCTCCCTTCTGACACCACCTCATCTTGAAAACCGCACGTCCTACAACACACAGAATGGATTCTACCAACAATGGCGAGGGCGGTCCAGTAGCCCAGGAGAAGATCAACACCAACATCATCACTCTCACTCGGTTCCTTACCGAAGAGCAAACAAAGGTCAAGGAGGCAACCGGTGACTTCACGTGCGTTAATTTTTCCGGACACTCTTGACACGGAAAAACTAACTGGTTGGCCGTAGACTGCTATGCCACGCTCTCCAGTTTGCTTTCAAGAGCATTGCTTACTACATCCGGAGAGCATCATTAATCAATGTACGCAATTTCTCCGCGACTCTCCACGGCCGGAAAGCTGACTGAAACAGCTCACTGGTCTGCAAGGCACATCCAACACGACCGGTGATGACCAAAAGAAGCTTGATGTGATCGGCGATGAGCTCTTCATCACCGCCATGCGCTCGTCGGGTCGCGTGCGCCTCCTCATTTCCGAAGAGCAAGAAGAAGCCATTGTCTTTCACGAGCACCCCCACGCGCGCTATGCCGTAGCTTGCGACCCCATAGACGGCTCCTCCAACCTTGACGCTGGTGTGTCTGTCGGCACCATTTTTGCTGTATACAAGCTGCCTGAGGGCGCAAAGGGCACAAAGGAGGAGCTGCTTCTGCCGGGCACCGAGATGGTCGCCTCGGGCTTCACCATGTACGGTGCCTCTGCTCAATTGGTCATCACC
This sequence comes from Curvularia eragrostidis, assembly GCA_020744315.1. Lineage (NCBI taxonomy): Eukaryota > Fungi > Ascomycota > Dothideomycetes > Pleosporales > Pleosporaceae > Curvularia > Curvularia eragrostidis. The sequence continues at coordinate 56,000 of JAIRCK010000060.1, read as the reverse complement.
ATGAAGGGTGGAAACGTCAACGGCTTCACGCTCGACAATGCCTTTGGCGAGTTCATTCTCACACACCCCAACATGCGGGTCCCCAAGACCAGGTCCATCTACTCGGTCAACGAGGGAAACAGCATGTACTGGGAACAGCCCGTCAAGGACTGGTGCGAGAGTCTCAAGAACCCTCCCGAGGGCGGCAAGCCATACAGTGCCCGATACATTGGTTCCATGGTTGCAGACGCTTACCGAACACTGCTGTACGGAGGCATCTTTGCCTACCCTGCGGATAAGAAGACCCCCAAGGGCAAGCTCCGTATTCTCTACGAGTGCGCTCCCATGGCCATGGTGTTTGAAAATGGTATGTCATCTCTTGTACTTTCTTTCTGCATGACGCTAACCGAAAACTACACAGCTGGCGGTTTGGCGGTAAACAGCAACATGCAGCGTATGCTCGAGGTTGTGCCTGAGCACATTCACGACCGATCCGGCATCTTCCTCGGTTCAGAAGGCGAGGTACAAAAGGTCATTGACGCACACAAGAAGTACCAGAAATAAGTCAAGAAAACTAAAGACTGTGGGATATATGTATATCGACCATGGTTGTGGGGGAGTAAAATATGAAAAAAGCTAATGAGCGTGTGTGTTTTGGACAATACGACATAGTAGCATAGTGTGTAGTAGCTCTTGTAATGATTACATGATGATGTTGATACTGGATAAAATCAAGGTCTTGAATAACATTATGCACGGATTGGTGAAATGCGATTGTGCACCACACACCTCCACAAGACATCCTCATGACATGCACTGAATGCTAGCACCATGGAAATCAGGGTATAAAGCTATATTCCCTAAAATGCTGTTCCACCACTCACAACCCCTCACACAGACACACCATCTCGCTTCGAGCTATCCAGTCTGTACCAGATGGCATGGAATACTCGTTAACACCATGCACATGTTCCCATAATCCACCATAACACACATCCCACCCCACCCCCATGCCATGCCATGCATCATCCCATAAGTCCCCTCTTCCTTTCTCATTTGCCAATTCGAGACGCCAAAAATCCGTAACGTTGAAAGCCAGCCCGGCCATGGTGGGAGGACCCCTGGCTGGTTGAGGTATCAAACTGTTTTGCGCGAACAAAAGCCCCACCGCACACCCACACCCATGTTCATCATCGTCAGAAGCCCGGGTGCCGTCTATCATACAAAGGAAACTAAAAAATAAAAGGAAAAAACAAGCCTATCAAGGGAGAAGGAAAAAAGATGCGACGAGAAACTACCTAAACTCCCGGGTTAGAGTTTGGGCAGTCATAGTCGTGACACCCGACATTCCAGTTAAGGAGTCAGGCGTCAAAAGGAGTTATCGCAGTCAATCCGTCGTCAGGTGGAGACAAGTCGATAAGGTAAAGGGGGACATCGAATCGTAAGAAACTTTTGGGGGAGTTACAATCGGTCATGAAAGCCGTCCCGTGTCGTGAGAAAACCATTACTCGTGCGCCATTCGCCGTTCAAGGAAATCATGCAACCACCATAACTTGCTGCCGTTTGAGGGTGTCGCGGACCGAAACCTACTCAGTGGCAACTAGAAAGAGGTTTAAGCCTTCTCCTCCTTGGACTCCTCCTTGGGGGCTTTCTCTTCAGGCTCACCCTCTTTGTTCTTGACGTATTCGTCATAAACGCTCATGGCCTCTTCGACCTTGGCACGGAGAGCAGCCTCGTCAGAAGTGCTAGCTAAGTTAGTATTATATCTTGGTATAACATAGGCAGGGTTATACGTACAGGTTGATCAGCTCACTGTTGTCCATCTCGAGAAGCATACCGGTGATCTTGCCGGCAAGCTCGGGCTGCATCTCGGCAATCTTGGGGTAGAGGGCCTCACCGAGCATCTGCTTCTGTTGACCAGGAGCAGCGCCGCTCAAAGCGGTCATGTCGACGCCGGCACCGGCGGGGCCGCCGCGTCCACCTTGAGGGTAGCCGGGCATGGGGGACTGACCAGGTCGGCCGCCCTGGGGCATACCGCCGCGGCCAGCACCCTGAGGAGGGAAGCCCTGAGCGCCACGCATACCCGGACCACCGGCCATTGGGACCTGGGGCATACCAGGCATGGGAGCCATAGGGACACCGCCACGGCCACCACGGCCGCCCATGGCTTGCTGTGCGGCCTGTGCAAGCTGCATGTATTGCTGGTTCATGTATGGCGGGAAAGCACCAGGGGCCATGCCAGGTGGCATGTACATAGGAGGCATCTGCTGGCCGTTAGGGCCGCCACGTCCGCCCTGCTGAGGCATGCCGCCAGGGAAACCAGCACCACGGCCGCCTTGTTGACCAGGCATGCCAGCGGGGAATGGCATCTGGCCACGACCACCAGCTGGGAACATCATGGGCTGCTGGCCAGGGGCAATGAACATCTGAGGAATACCGCCGAACTGCTGCTGCTGTTGCTGCTGCATGCGGAGCTGGTTGCGAGCCTGGATAGTGGCTTCGAGCTGGTTCTTGCGGACATCCTTGCGCTGGGCAAGAGCGACGTAGAGTGGCTTGCCCTCGATCATCTTCTGGTTCATCTCGGTAACAGCCTTGGTAGCCTCATCGGGGTTGCTGAAGCAGACGAAACCGAAGCCCTTGCTCTTGCCGAGAATCTTCTTCTCACCCTTGATGGTGACCTTCTCGCCAGGCTTGTTCTCGTCCTTCTTCTCATCAGCGTTCTCCTTGGACTCCTCAGCCTTTTCAGACTCCTCCTTGGACTCCTCCTTCTTCTCATCGGCAGGGTCCTCGGAGCGCTCAGCAGGCATAGCATCGCGCATGACCTTGGCGGAGGTGATGGTACCGAAAGGAGTGAACATGTCGCGCAACTTTTCGTCGTCGACGTCATCGTTCAAGTTCTTAATGTAGAGGTTGACACCCTGGTACTTGGACTGCTTCTCAAGACGGGCAGCCTCGTACTGCTTGCGCAGCTCCTCCTCACGCTCGTGCTTCTTCTGTGCGCGGCCAACGTAGAGCTTCTGACCGCGGAACTCAGTGTCGTTGAGGGCGTCAACGGCAGCAGAAGCAGCCTCGTGCTTGATGTAGTTGACAAAGCCGAACCCGCGGCTCTTTCCCTGCTCGTCGCGAGCAATGGAGGCAGAAGTGATGTCACCGTGCTTCTCGAAGAGCTCACGGAACTCCTCGTCAGTGACATCAAGGTCAATGTTCTTGACGTAGATGTTGGTGAAGTTAGCCTTCATCTCCTCGAACTTGCTCATGCGCTCCTTCTTGGGGATGTGGTGGCCAACGAAGACCTTCTTCTCGTTCAACAACATGCCGTTAACGTGCTTGATAGCGTTGTTAGCGGCCTCTGCAGTTTCGTAGTGGACGAATCCGTAGCCCTTTGAGTTGCCCATCTCATCCTGAGCGACCTTGCAGCTGAGAATGTTACCGAAGGCGGCAAAGGTGTCGTGGAGCGCCTTGTTGTCAATGGCGTGGTCCAGGTTCTTGATGAAGACGTTGCCCTGGCCAGTCTTGCGCAGAGCGGGGTCACGCTGAGACCACATGATGCGGCAGGGCTTGCCCTTGATAACAGTGTAGTTGAGCTCCTCGAGGGCCTTCTCGCCGTCCTCAGAGCTGTTGTAGTTAACATAGGCGTAACCGAGCGAGCGACGGGTAACGGCGTCACGGCAGACACGGATAGAAGCGACTTGGCCAATGGAGGAGAACAGCTCGAAAAGCATGGCCTCGGTGACAGAGGGGTCGAGCTCGCCGACATAGAGCGAGGCCGAGTTTTGGTTGTGGGCGGGGGCCGCTGAGGTTGGGGTGGGGGCCTCAGCCTGGGCAGCAGGGACGTTGGTGTTGATCTGAGCGCCGTTGGCGTCAGCACCGTCCTGGGCGGGCGAAGTCGAGTTTGCGACGTCAGACATGGTGTCTATCTGCAAGGTGGGGTGTTAGTGGACAGAGTGAGAGAGTCTGAAAATTGCGGGCAGGCGCGCATGCGTGACATGGGCAGGTGCGCTCGCTTCGCAAAAAAGTTTAGGACACTCACCTAAACCTTGCTAGAAGTTGCAACAGGAGATGTGCGGGGTAGCAGAGGCAGTGAAAGCAGTCCAAAAGCACGGTTGCTGCGGACTCGCTGAAACTCCTTCTTCTATGCGAAAAAGGTAGGCTGAAGCAAGATGTCTGTCGGGTTCAGGCGACAGGACAAGACGAAGAGTTGGCGGTGGTTCGTCGTCAGACGGGTTTTTCTTGTTGTTTTCTGTATTTTTTTGTTTCTTTTTGTGTTATGAACGGTCCGCTGGGAACCGAGGCTGGGAGAGCTGGTGAGTATTGTTGGGGTGGGTAAGCGTTGGAGGTGGCAGACACAACGAGGTCGTCAGTCTTTATGGGCAGGTGTGTGCGGCGTTTTTTTGGTGGGCCCGTGCGCCCCGGCTAGCCTGTTCAGGGCGGCGCAGCCAAGGCGGTGAATGAAAGAGCCCTGCGGCATGATGGACAATGGCAATCCTGTGGCAGACAACGGCAGGGCAACCGTCTCGAGGGCGGTGGCGACGAAAACTCAGCATCATGACGCTTATGTTCGCCTGACCTATAAACGCCCTCCGCAGACAAGTGTAACAGTTGCTGCAACGGTGGGCCCTCTGTATCACATGTCAGATAGTGCACTCCAGTGGTGGAAGAGTGTTTGGGCCACATATCGATGTAACAGGTGTCTCATTTATGCTTATTCATCGAAGGGCAAAGTAACACGTCCAATGCAGTTACTGTTTGGAGCGTGTACCTTGCAGTATATGGTGGATAGTAGGGCAAGGAGGGGTAGTCGCTTTCCATCATATTACTCTGATGAAGCAATCACGTATTGCAGGACAAGGCACAATGTGCGTGCATATACTTCACTTAAACAACAGTTTTGTCAAACGGCGGCAACCGCCCTCATCAGGCGCATCCATGTCGTAGTCAGAAAACTGTCAAACAGTAGTTTTTGTATTCAACGGTTGCCCAAACAGATGTCTCAAACGGGTATCGATACGTTGCGTAAAATGTGGAGAAAAAGGAAAAAAATATCGCCCAGTCAGGTCATATATCATGTATCCCATATACGCCGATTACTCTCGTAGGGTGTCATCCCAACCTCCTTGCTGCGTGAGATGCTCTTCCACACGTCGTTTGCAGTCTTCCAAGCCTTGTCCCAATGCTTCGTTCCATTGGCTCTCCACCAGGCCAACCTTCTCCTTCAGATCGTCAGTCAGTCGCCTTTCTTCGTCCGCCCTGATGGCTTTCATCTCTTGGTTCACCCCTGCCAGATCTTCGCCTTCCAGTAGTCTTTGTGTCTCGAGGAGTCGTGAGCCTGCCGTCATGACACCTGTCTTGACCTCATGCAATAGACATAGCAAGTTGATCTGCGACTCAATGAACTGATACGCGGAGCGACCAGCGTGTGCAAGAAGACTGTAGAGATATTGCAATGGGAAATCATGATATGCCGGTGTCTCCTCGTACTCTTGTGGCGGGACCAGAACTCCGAAGCCCTGAAGGTTTCGAGGAACCTGCTGCACAATAGCAAGCAACCCTGGTGCAATATCCCAGAAAGCAGAAAGCTGTGTCTCGACGCCTCGCGTGACGTTTTGTTCGATGACGTTCATCAAGTCTTCGTAACGTTTGAGCGTTTCCTTCTCAAATGTGACTTTACGATCTTGTCCGTCACGCTGAAAGAAAGTCGTAGCCTCTTTTACCTTCTGGTCGTTTTTGGTTTGAACGTAAGGCAAGACGATGATGTCTCGGTAGAGGTCGTTGCGCTCATCTTCCATCTCGAACATCTCCTTATGAAGTTGTTCTCGCGCCTCAAACAACCACTTCAACAAAGTGAGCATTTCCAGAAGCTCGGGTTTCTCGTCACCCTCTTCTTGGGTCTGATTGGGATTCGGCTCCTGCGCCTCAATACACAAGCGTCCTTTGAGATGCTCCATGGACGCTGTGGCCTTGGTGATACGCTCGCAGAACATGGCATGGAGCGGATTGGCCACTTCCGCCTGGAAAGTGTCGAATATCCACTGGACCACATCCTGAGCTCTTTGGTGCTCGCGACTCTCGAAGTCTGCCTCTGCTTTGGCTGCGTCGGCGAACGACATCACCCCGTTCCGGACATTGTCTTGGATATTGTACCTCAGTTGTGCACGTCGGTCAGACAAAGATGTATTCTCCTGCTCCTTTCGTGCCTCGATCTTCGCTTTGAACTTCGCTTTAGTAGCCTTGACTTCTTCGAGTTCGGATAGTGTTCGCAGACTGCTTCGAATGCTTGCCAAGTCGGGATGACTATTGTTGACTGCGGGATGATGTCGAGGATACGGCGGCGGAAGAGTAACAAGCCTCGACACGTCTAATTTATCGGGATCAGGTGTTGCTGTGGCAGATCTTTGATAGTAACCATAACCCTGTTGCTGCTGCAGTTGTGGCGTCTGTTGGCTCTCATATAAACCAACCTTCTCCGGAGGATATTCATTGGGACCGTATGTTGCCCGACTACTGGATTCGCCTCGTTGCCTTGGAGAGTTCACATCCTCGCCCGCCCACTGCAGGCTTTCACGCGCTTCTTTCGGCAAACTCATATACTTGGACTCTCTCTTACTTCGTTCCAATCTCCTACCGCCACCAACTCCAGAGGAGCCACCATCACTCTCCCACCAGCGGCTTGCGGACCGACCTCTAGAGTCTTGTTCGTCAGGAACAGTACTCATCGCCATGCTAGGAATAGGCGAGAGTGAGGGATGGTAGTTATTGATCCAAGATGCATCCCGAGCTTTTTGACTAGATGCACTAGAGGGAGATGCAGGTTCTGTGTGAGGGGTGAAATTGCCAGTAGATGACGCGGGGCTAGCAGCAGTTGTCGGCATTGAGTTTGAGAAACGCGTATCAGGGGATTCGCCAGCGACAGAGCCTTGCGACCTTCTGTTGACATGTCCTGCTTGGGTTTTCTGAGTGTTTGGCGTGACTGATCTACGCCCGGAATTGCCATATGAGCGCCACAAGTCCCTCGTCAGGTCCATGATATCGCCGGCCATGGTATCAAAAGCTCCAGAATAACGATCCCGGCGGAGTCGAGATTCCGTTACAATAAATTCTGCAAACAACTCCAGTCTTTCTTGATCGGTTTCGGCAGCCATTTCCTTTTCGATAAACTGTCGATGGCGTTCCATGGAGGCACGGGCGAAAGCATGGGCACCTGCTGGTCTTGGCGTGTGTAAAGCCGAATCGTTCGCAGCTTCTGATTGATGAGTCAGATCTGCTTGTCTCTCATTGCCATACACCTGGATCGGTGGGGTAGGCAGCGCTTTGGAAGGGAGCGGGACTGGAGATTTCTGGGCTGAACGACTAAGATGTTCCATACCTGGCGAAAAAGGCGGCGTCGGGGCACCCGCAGGTGCAGATCTCGGAGGCGCATCAGTTCGAGGTGTGGATTCTGCTGACCCAGCATCGTCGAAGAGATGACCACTTCTTGGTGATCGAAGAGCCCCGCTACTCCTCGGAGTACCTCTGGTGACGGCACCGCGGCGGGTCAGGCCACCTTCGGGTGTTCCCAAATCGAGATTGGCGGGCTTTGCGGGTTCGGTCTCTAAATCTTGCGCCCATGGGTTGTTGCTCGGCTCAGCTCGGTGTTCCCGAGCAGCCCGGCTTTCACTCCTTCGCTCACGAATACCTCGTGCACTTGGGTCACGTTTGTTCGGAGTTTGATACAAGGTGCTTCCAGAGCCGGATGTAGTAGTGGTCGGCCCAGACGAAATCGAAACGCTCCCACTGTCTGAAGATGGAACAGGTTGCTCAGAGGGGCGAACGGTTGGGGGACTTGTGTCAATGTATAAGCCATGAGCTGCGGGGGATCTTGGACGAAGGTTCGTAGGCTCATCCTGCCACCCCATAGGTGTTGGTGGGATGGGTGTTAATGACGTCTGACCTGGCCTTCTTGTTGGGGGTGACGACAATAAAACGGGCGTTCGACTGGAGCTCGGTTCCGCGCCAGGTCCCATACTCTGCGATCTTGAACTGCTGGGAGGGGGACCAGGTGGAGGTGGGGGCAAGGGCACATTACGATTCCAGCTTCCTGAAGGAACGATGGGCGATTCATCAATAGGTGTCCGAGTCTCGTAGCCTGGTACACCAGCAGAAGCTGCTCTTCTAGAAGTGGGAGGCCTAATAGGCGACTGTGTTTCAGGGCTGTACCGCCGTTCCGCTAACGCGTTTGCCATATAGCTGTCTTGATGTTAGCCTTGGTAATATGTCTACGTATCTGACCATAGACGTACGCAGAAGCAGCTCGCTGAGCGACCAACCCAGGAGAAGCTGGTGCTCTTTGAATGGCATCAGAAGTGCTGATGTGAAGTGAGTCAATGTTGCTGGGACCAGGGCTATGGTCATTGTTCCGATTCCTGAAGGACGAAAGACTGAATTTCGAGGTTAGTTTGTCGCGCGACGAAGACCGACCCGCACCGTTTCTTGGCGGCGGGGGTGGGAACTGTTGATTTGATATTACGCTTGTCGCACTCGAGGGTATGACTATAGAGGTAGGGCGACTATGGTAGCCTGAGATGGGACGCGCAGATGGCGGATTGCTGCTCGGCGGCGGGGGAGGGGGAGGGTGGGGGAACGTGTTGGCGGAGAGCTGAGGCGATGAAGTGTTGCTGGTGCTCAGGGACTGGGAGATGTTTGGGTTCTGACCAGGCGAATATGGGGGTGGTGGGGAAGGCATCGAGGCTGGCACTGTTAGCATCACATATTTTCCATGCGCCAAGCGTCTCAATGGTAACGAAGAGATGCACAATTGCATGAGGTGCTCGACACAGGATTTGTCGCATGCATTTGCAGAAGAAGGAGAAGGACAAGAACAAGAAAAGTAGGTCTACGGAATCTACTACAGAGCACAGGGACGCGAGGAAACGAGGAAGAGGAAGAAGAAGAGAGGTTGTGTATACCTTCCATGCCCGTCACATCATGCAGCCTCGAAGGCGCCGAAACCTGAGTATGCTGAAGATGCTGTCCATTGGCACTCGCGCGCGACCATTGCTGGGGATTGTATGGCGCGGCTGGACCTGAGCCTCTCATGGCCATGGGTGAGGCGGCCGCGACGGGCGACGGCGCATACGTCGAGGGCGTGAGTGAGGGCGAGAAGGGCAGGCTCAAGGACGTGGCCGTGGCGGGAGTCGAGCCCTGCAAATAGGCGGGACCAGAGGGCTGTGGCGGCGCCAGAGTGGTGTTGAGGAGCGGCGGCTGGACGGCGAAGCGCCTGGGAGATATCTGGGGAGCCTGGAGGTGGGCAGGATGCGGTGAGGGCGGAGGGGGAGGCAGTCTGGGAGACGACTGTGGGGCGGGCGTGTAGGCGTGCTCTGAAGCCATGGCGACTAATGAACCTGTCGGTTCTACTCTCGTGGCCCAGAAGAGTTTGGGCCCAGCGGCTCCAGCAAGCTGGCGGCAGCGAATCCAGCAGCAGAGAGGGGGTCGACGGGGCGACGGGGCGAGGTTGGGGCGCTGCGCCAGGTGGTGCTTGTCACCTTAGACGAGAGAGCAACTGCAGCGGCGATGGCGCGCCAGGGTGCTGGGTCATGCTGCGGTGGACATGGTGTAGCGGCGGAAGAGTGAAGATGGAGGGCGGCGGCCAATTCGACGGCTGCGAGGTGGACGATGATCATGGCGGCGCACACGGGTTTAGAGGCAGCCCTGCCTGTTGCTTGTCCAGCGAATGGGCGGTGCCTCATGCACTCGGCGACAGGGACGCGCTGCACCATCCCTGTCTGTCGACAAGACGTCGGCGGCTAAGTAAAGAACATGGCCTGCTTGGCCGCGCCGGCGCGACTCCACACGCTGCACGCTTCCGTGTGTCTGCCGTACATAAAAGCATGCGTGGCCTTGCCGTGTCCGCGGGGGCGACGCCGGCCGTCTTGCTCTCGCTGCCGTCTTTGTGGTGTAGCAGGTGTAGAGTCCTATGCATCGCCAAAGGGTCTGGGCGAGTGCCGTGCATGCGGCGCCATGCAAACCCCACACGCCGCGATAAAATTAGCACCCGTCGGCCCACGCGCTCGTCCCAACGCTAATACTCCGACAATACCGATTATACGACTACATGCCTTATGCATCTTCTCATCTTTACGGGTTGGTGAGAGTGTGTAATCTGCCACAGTTTATTATTATCATAGTCCTTAGCACACAGTACGGGGATATGTCTATACCGTGCCCAATGCACCCTTCCCTAGAACGCCGCGCTCAAATGCCGGATCCGACAAGTCATGGCCTCGCAAACTCCGCTGAGTGATCACTTCTGTTCGTCCTTGGAGTCCGCCACTGGGTCATCCTCTTCGTCTCTGCTCTTCTTCTTTTCTTCCTTTCGCCGCCGCTCCTTCTTGAGTGCCTGCTGCACCTTCTCGTCGTGTTCGTCCTGCAGCTCGTCCCACTCCACGTCGTACTCGTTGGCAATAGCCTTGATCTCCTTGCGGAGAGCGTTTCCGTCTTCGATCAGCGTCTCCCACTTGCGCAGGTCAAAGTTGTGCTGCTGGTACAGTTTCTGTTGTCGACGGGATACGGTGAAGTTCATCGCCGACCGATAGCTGACTTCGCGGTTGTGGTACAGAAACCACACATAACCGCCAATGAGCGTCGAGAGGCCGACAAGATACTACAAGCACGTTAGCCATGCACAGTGCAGACAGAAAAAGATCGAGGAACTTACCGTCACCGGCTCCATGACATCCCATCCCAGCTCAGTCTGGAACGTGAGATAGTAGACAACGCACCACCATCCTACAATACCCCCAAAGCCAGCCATGGCCACCCGCTTGGCTCCGGCTTGTGCCAGTTCATCACACTTCTTCTTGACATCGGCCATGGCGCTGATGTTCTTCGACAATTTGCGTAACCGCATCCGTAGATAATAAGTCCTGTCGTTGAAACTCGGCACGCCAACCCGAATCTCGTTTGGTGCACCTTCAATGTCAATCGCAAACTCTTGCCCTCGAGCAGCGTCTCGAATAAAGTCACCAATCTCCGTTGACGAAGACCATCGTACAAACCTGCGCTCTCCCTGCTTGTCTGCCGGGGCTTCGTGACCTTGGCCAGAATATGACTCCACTCCTCCCTTGCCTGGCCCACCTCGTAACTCTTCTGCCTCTTCTGGTGTCTTCCTGTCCCGGGTACCTAGTTTGCCCGTTTTGTGAACCTTGCCATCGATGCGAATCTCGTCAACCTGTTCAAAATCTTCATCCCCTTCCTGTTGGCTCAGGCTTTCGTTATCGCTGCTGACCGGTGTTTTCTTCGTCTCTCCGGGCTCTGCATCGGATTGTATAGAGTCTTCGGCGCGAAAGTATACGTTAGGCTGTCGCTCACGCCCTTGCTTGTCTTTGATGGTAGGAAGTTCAGCCTGTATGAGGCGCTCCAGGTATGAGATGGGCTGCTGCGGATGCACTAGGAGCGCTAGCGGCTCCATGTCCTTGCGGTCGGTATTTTGGTCACTAGTAGTGAGGGGGAGAATGATCTTGAGCATTCGGGACGGCGTGGTCAGCAGCTTGCCTGCATTGCATTAGCCAGGATATTCCTGTACACTAGCGAACAAAAGCATGCCCTTGGTCATGGCTCCGGCGCTCCTCTGTCGCGCAACCGGTGGTATGTCGCTCCCCTCCCTGTGCCATGGCGTGCGTATTTGCTTGCTCTTGTCTTCCCTGAGCTTTTTCGCGAAATGGTCCTTCTCCTCCTGTGTAATGTTGTTGTTGAGCTCGGCAACTGGCCTAGCGTTGCTGTTCGAGTAGTCGCCGTATTTCTCAATGTCAGAACGCTTCCTTTCTGTCAAGCTTCGGAGCTGTATGAGCGCGCCCTGTCGTATCGATATCGCGGGGCAACTGCGTGCAAACAAGGGTACGCAACGTGCTGCCGGAAGTGTGGTTACACGAGAGAGCGAGGCCAACGCGGCCAGTCGGTGTCTCATGGTCGGCAGGTGGGCTGAGACTATCTGCAGTTGCAACAGCAAACTAGCAGAATGCGTATTGAGTCTCGACTATCAACAACGGTCATATCAGGGGAGCTGTGTACACGCGACAAGCAGGGTTACAGAGTTGCCGTTCGGTCATACGTCATTGTTTATCATCGAGTGGCTGAAAAGTGTGGCGGTGATGCTCCACAGCGCCTGCGGTTCCGAGACCACGAAGACCTTGACATCATCCCTTCGCACTTTTGTGTTACCTAAACTTCAACTTCTACGAAATCCGACTCTGCCCTAGATTATGAGGTCAGGACCCAATGCTACCAACGCAGTCTACCCGCGATGAGGTTAGCAAGAATCCTGCGACTAGGAAATGTGGGAATCCGCACAATGACCAGAATTCTTCGCATGTGGATACTATTATGTACATTCTCTACCAGGGTTTTGCGAATCGGCCCGAGCTACAAGATGATCTTGCCCATTCAATCCAGTGCAAAGTTTGTGGTTAACAGTCTGCACCTTATTCCCGGTCGTGTTCTTATCATGCGAGTTTTGGCTTCAGCTCAGCTTCATATTTGACGAAATGTATCCCGTACTGATACAGTCAAAGAGAAGTAATACTAGAACTGGTCTCCACTTCATGCAGCAATTCGTAGCCTGGAAGCGCATTACAATGAGTCAGTGACTTGAGTTCTCGCTCATAGAAACTGATGTTACAAACAATTTCAGACAAACGAAGAAAGACGTTAGTTGCAGAATTCAGAGGTTGGATCTTCCTCTTCATAATCTGTTGGATGTACAAATTGGAGACAGGATTCGCTTTGAGGGTTGGTTCTCTTTGTTGACAAGACTCACGATGGAGAAAAAGCAATTAAACCGGGGCCATGCAAGATCTGCTAGGAATGCTGCAAACGGCCAAGTTAAGCAAATTGGCTGAAACGTATTTGGACGTTATGCTTGCTTTTTGCCTGGGACATCGCCGGCCTGTAGGCAACCTTGGCCGTGTTTCACTCAACGGTTCTGCACATATTGTCTGCCGCCCAGTGACAACACTCCAAGGAAACATCCACGGAGACAATGCTGTCGTCGTGAAGACCAGGGATGTAGTGGATTAAAAGAACGGTGTGGCTTCCAAGACTATACATATTGATATCAATCACAGGACATAGGCGAAGACCGAGACTAGTCTGCCAAAGCTATGAGAAGGCGTCATCGACTTTGGGAATTAGCGAAAGTTGCTAGTCGCGGCTTCGCTTTCGTAAGTATTGTTGGGTAGTTATGGCGTCCGAATCCCACGGGGCTAGATGCTGCTTTCTTTTTTGTTTTTACCCCCAGCAGCGGCGTGCATATGGCATATTCTTAGCGTAAGGGGTAAGCTGCCTGGTATCGCTTGGAGCAAAGTGAACTAGCCCCGCATCCTAGGATGTATGGTGGATATTATGCGTGGCCTTGTACGGGTGTTGGTTGGCGCCCGCATTCCTGGTCTCTCTGACGGTTCTAAGGAAGTTATAGAAACGCTCGTCGTGATATCATTGACCATGAAGATGGATTGATGTCCGCTCTGATGACTACTCAATAACGTCTGCAACGTACGTAAACGTGCTTTGCAATCTGCGCTCGCAGGTCGTTTCAAGAGAGCCACGACTCGCTGCGTGTCCGTCCGATGCACGCTCGTCACACCTCGACATCCAGGATGGCTGACAGCAGACTGACGTGTCTGTAAGTAATGTACGTAGTCGTATGTACTATGTTTGAAAGCTTATTAAAAATGCCGTCCGAGAAAGGAAGAAAACAAAACATTGAGACGTAGCGTGCCGGGCTAGCATCGACCGGGTCTCGTATGGCTTCCCCGGGTAGCGCACCACTGGGCGGGTGGGCGCCATGCCGAAGAACAAACGAACTGCCTAGTATGTCAATGTATGTGTAGCCGTATATGGCGTAACAAGCGACGGAGTTTGTTCTCCGGGGACGGCGCATGTGAGGGTGTGTGTGTGCCTGTAAGCAGCTGCTCAGACAAACCACTCGGGCCTTTGATGCACCCATGCCCCGGTACGGCTTAGCGCAACTCACCCCTGAAGCCTTGTTTGTCTGCCGAGTCTTGCGCTGCCCTGCTATGCTATGCTATGCTCAGTACAGCAAAAGGGCCCGACAGCAACCACGGTATTGCTATCAGCAGGCGAGCATGGGGCGCGTCACCCAAGGGGCGACAACGGCGAACATATGCAGGTGAGGGCCCAGCGCAGCGAGTGGGATGGCTGAAGGCTGGGAAATCTCCACATGGGGGCTCTGAAAAAAACCATTAACGCGACTAGGGCAGTCGCCGGGAACCGTCGCTTGGCTGGATCCGCCTTATTTCGATGCTGTGGCCCACTGGCCCGTAGCCACAAAATTCTTGACAGGAATCCATTTGCAATCGGTCCAGTGCGTCTTGGGGTCGCTGTGCCGTGGCTGATAACAGCGATTAGCCCAAGATAGCGGAGGCGAACTCCCAGTGTCGTGTGCACGTTAGACAACGCCTGCTCGGCGGCCTCCGCCTTCCCCTCATGCAGAGATAGAGATCGGCTGCCGGGGCGGGCCTAGGGAAAAGCATATTGGCGTGCCAAAGTGTATTGGTTGCAGCAGGCGAGGGCACGGCACAGTGTTTCCCCAACCTTGCACCCAGCGAGCGGCGCCGGTCGCCTTCGTGCGCTGAAAACCGAGACACCCTAGTTTACCACCATGTGGACTCGCGTGGGCTGTCACGCTATGCCGCCTCCAGCAAGGCCTGATCGTCCTGATATGGGCCATTGGTCCTTTGCGGGACGTCCAACGCGACAGGGTTGGCGCCTCGCCGCCTGCCCTTATCTTTTTGGTGCGGCAACATGCTAGAAGCGCTTTATATCCTGCAATACGCATTCACTGCGACTTAAAAGCCCGTTTGCCCTCTCCCAGCCTACAGGGCAGAGCCCGACGTCGATCCCTCTCGCAGCTTGGTCCACTCTACGGCAACCGGTACCGCTGCCGTACTCTCTCTCTCTTACACACACACGACCTCCAAATTCTCAGTCGCCCCCCCACGGTCATCGCTAAAATTTCTGCATCATGTCCGGCTTGATCCAGAAGATCAACACCGCCATCGCGCGCTCTGTCGTCGGCAGGTATTTCCGCCTCGACGGCTCCGGCCATGTACGCTGATATCACCAAAGTGTGTTCTCACAACATGCACTGACTAGTTCCCAGGCCAAGGAGCGCAAGGGCAGTTACTTCACCACGGAATTTCGCGCAGGCCTGGCGACCTTTTTTGCCATGGCCTACATCATCTCTGTCAACTGTATGTCAATTGCGTAGCGCCATTGACGCCCCTCATCTGATGGCCATGTACAGCATCGATCGTGTCAGACACTGGTGGTACATGCGTCTGCCCTGGACTTCCTGACGACCCCATCTGCAAGACCAACGCCGAGTATGCGCTGTGCGTCCAGGAAATCAAGCGCGATCTTGTCACCGCGACAGCTGCCATTTCTGCTTTAACCTCCTTCTGCATGGGCTTGTTTGCCAACATGCCTATCGCTCTGGCCCCCGGAATGGGACTGAACGCCTATTTTGCCTACACCGTTGTCGGGTTCCATGGTACAGGTACGTCTATACCACACCCAATCAGGCGGACCTACCGGAGCCGTGGTCGTACCACTGAATTTACATGGAACGTTGCTGATTGTTTTTGCAGGCATGGTTCCCTACGAGGTTGCACTCACCGCCGTCTTTGTCGAGGGTTTCGTCTTTGTCGCTCTTACCATACTTGGTATTCGGCAGTGGCTCGCAAGGTACGTCAACCTGAACCGGTCGTGTGTTCAACTTGTCATCTGTACTTGAATCCAGAGCATTGTACAACACAGAACTGTCACAAGCCAAAACGTCCGAGTTGAATCACCAAGCTAATCATCTGCTCAGGGCTATTCCCGCAAGTATCAAGCTCGCTACTGGTGTCGGTATTGGACTTTATCTCACCATCATTGGCCTCGCCTACTCTGCTGGTATTGGTCTCATCACTGGCGCTCAATCTACCCCTCTTGAGTTGGCCGGTTGTGTTGCCTCAGAACAGGTCGATGGCGTTTGCCCAGGAGGCGTCAAGATGAGGAGCCCAACCATGTGGATCGGCATCTTCTGCGGTGGTATTCTCACTGTTATGCTGATGCTCTACCGCGTCAAGGGCGCCATCATCATTGGTATTCTGCTTGTGTCTATCATCTCTTGGCCCCGTCCGACCAGTGTCACCTACTTTCCGCACACCGAGCTTGGTGACTCTGCTTTCGACTTCTTCAAGCAAGTCGTTACGTTCCACCCAATCCGCAAGATTCTGGCTGTTCAGGAATGGGATGTCTCGGCGCATGCCGGTCAATGGGGTCTTGCCTTTATCACCTTCCTCTATGTCGACATCCTCGATACCACGGGTACTCTCTACTCCATGGCTCGCTTCTGCGGTGCCATTGATGAGCGCACTCACGATTTCGAAAACTCCTCTATTGCGTACTCTATCGACGCTCTCGGTATCTCCATTGGCTCGCTTATGGGCTGCCCTCCCGTCACTGCGTACATCGAGTCCGGTGCTGGTATTTCTGAGGGAGGCAAGACTGGGTTGACTGCCATGTTCACCGGTCTTTGCTTCTTCATTTCCATCTTCTTCGCGCCCATCTTTGCCTCTATCCCGCCTTGGGCCACCGGCTGCACATTGGTCATTGTCGGTTCTCTGATGGCTACCTCGGCCAAGGACATCAACTGGCGCTACCTGGGCGACTCGGTCCCTGCTTTCCTCACCATTGCAGTTATGCCTTTCACCTACTCTATTGCATATGGTTTGATTGCCGGTATCTGCTCCTACATCCTCATCAACACCACGGTGTGGCTGATCGAGATTGCATCTGGTGGTCGTGTCGTACCACCGAACAAGGACGAGAAGGAGCACTGGACATATCGCCTTGAGGGTGGCTTCCTCCCTCCATGGATGCAGAGGCTTAGCAGCGGAAAGAAGGACTTTTGGAGGTCTGATCCTCAGACCGAGGGTGTTGCGGAGCCCCGCAGCGGTGACAGCTCTACTCACGGCGAAAAAGAGCTGGTCGTTGACAACAAGCAGTCCTAGTTGTACCATTGTTTTGTTTTAGCGTCTGGGCTGCTTTTGCATCGTTGAAGTAGATGCAGCAGTTCCCAAATTTGTGTTTTGTAGTATTATTGACAGCTGGGTCATGCATGAAAGAATAGCATGCAGAAGCCTAGGGGGCCGGCAAGTGTTCTCGAATTATACCCTTACTTGTACCTACCATTGGTTTGACCCTTGTTCAAACTGTATTCATGACTGATGTGACACCCGTGTATCGCTTTCCTAAGCAATTCCCAACTCTATAATGAACGCAGACGGGTCTTCGCAAAGGACAATTGCCCACTGGAGTACAGTGAAAGTACGTTCATCATCCGCCGATTGCGTCACCTGAGCTTGAACGACGCCTGAATAAAAAGCAATGCAGCAGTGATGGCCGGTACCTGACGCTGCACACGCACAGCTGTCGTGCTACAAGCCACAGCCATCGGTCGTCGGAGGTATGCGTCTAGATCGGAGCGGCGTCGCGTCGCACCGATGCAGGGGAAAAGGCCGAGGCATGTGCATCTGATCACCCCTCCATCTGCCAGTGACATCGGGACTTCCGAACGGCGGTTCCGCAGATAATCACAAGACAAATACACCGATCCCGGCCGCTTTCTTTCTGCAACCTGCAATTGACCTTGCCACAACACCTAGACATTCCACGACCTTCAGTGTTACCAAGACGACCACTGAATTTACCCCACCGTGCGCCAACCTAACAGCAGAAAAGACCGGGGCTCCGAGGCTACGCGGAATCCGGTGGCTTACGAGATTGGTTTCTAAGCAACCAGACGACTGCCAGGGAAGAGGCCTGCGAAGTCATACGGCCCGAGCAATAACCGCGGTAATCTTGTCATACATTGTTTCTGGTAGAAGAAATCTACATACATAAGTCGGAGTCGAGTAAAGAGAGTGAAAGAGAGAAGAGAGCGAAATTAAAAAAAAAAAAAGTTACACCAGCAAGAATGACTGCAGGGCTGGAGAATGGACTGCCTGCCAACGGCACGAATGGAGTCAATGGCAATGCGACTGAGCTTGCAAATTCCACACCGTCACACCCGGCATTCGACTCGATACCAGACGTGATACAAGCATTTGGTACGTCCTCTCCATACGGCAACATCTTCTACCCCTCCTCATCCTTGGTTTCTTCGCAAAGAAAATAACAACAAACGCTCTCCACAACTAACCCGAGCTCTCCGCAGCAAATGACGAATTCGTAATCGTGCTCGACTCACCTTCGCGTGAAAATGAAGGCGACCTCATCATCGCCGCGTCAGCTCTGACGCCCGCCAAAGCCTCCTTCATGATCCGCTACAGCTCAGGCTACATTTGCGCGCCGCTGCCCGTATCGCGAGCTGCGGCGCTGCACCTCCCGCAAATGGTAGCCGACAACGCCGACCCGAACCGCACCGCCTACGCCGTCAGTATCGACGCAGCCGACCCATCCGTCACAACGGGCATCTCGGCCCACGACCGCAGCTTAACATGTCGCATGCTCGCCGATCCCAGCGCAAAAGCAAGCCACTTCCGGAGACCGGGCCATATTTTGCCGCTGCAGGCGCGCGATGGCGGCGTCAGAGAGCGCAGGGGTCATACCGAGGCGGCCGTCGACTTGTGCAGACTTGCGGGCAAGCAGCCGGTTGGCGTCATCTGCGAGCTGATTACCGACGGTGAAGAGGTCCCTGGCAAGCCGGAGCTGGTCGGTGGTGGCATGATGAGGAGGGATGAGTGCTTGGCTTTTGGCAAGAAGTGGGGGATCAAGGTTTGCACAATTGAAGACATGGTGAAATATATTGAAGAGAATGAGGGTGTCTTGGGTAAGGCATCATAGCAGGAAAGCTCATTTTATTTGTTTTTCTTCTTTTCCTGTTCTTCTTGTTTGGGGAATTGACGGAAATGGAAATACTGTCAACTACATACTGCATATCTTGTTTGGGAAGAGAGAGAGACTCGCCTCTCCAAAAGAAGAAAAAAGCCTCTCCTTTTTTCTTGCTTTTTGCTCATGTTAGGAAAATGTGTTCTATCAATGTAGGATATAATAGTCTAGCACACACACTCAAGCTTTGAAGGAAATGTATTTTTTCCAAGCAAATGTTAGTTTTGAGTCTCACAACTATATTGCCTTATTTTTTTTCTCTTCTTGGATAGTCCTCCTAAAAAGGGAATTAAGAAGACTACATCCATACGAAAAAGAAAACAAGGGATATGCGCGCCAGAGGCCATAAAGTTAAACGAAAACCTACGTGAAAAATGAAAAAAATAATATCCAAGAAAATCAAAATGCCTCCCATGCAATAACATATCCCATCAATTTCGTCTCATTCTTACAACTTTCCTCTTCAATCTGTCTCAACCATGCTTGCTCAAAAACCCATCAATTTTCCGCACTGCATCCTCCATCTCCGCAACCGGCAGCGAGAAGCGTAATCGCGCCCATCCAAAATCCCTCTCGACGCCTCTAAAGCTCTTTCCCTGCGCAACCCTAACGCCTCCGCGCTTGGCCAGCTCGTCGTAAAATCTGACTTCCTCGAGCTCCGTCCTGGCGCGTTTCGCCAAGCGGGCAAAGAGGCAGAGGCCGTGGGAGGGCGCAATGAAGGATATGTCGTGTTTGCGCAGGACGGAGGTGAGCATGTTGTAGTTGATTGTGAGACGCTCTGAGTTGAGGGCAAGGAGGGTGGGTAGTTGGGACCAGGTTAGCAGGGCGGAGAGGTGGGATGTTGAGAGGGAGGAAGGGTGGGTGGATGTTAGGGCCATGGCGTGTAGGAGAGAAGGGTTTTGTTGTGATATGATACATCCCTAGATTTTTGATTTTTGTTAACAGAGGAAAACATTTGGATTGTTGGATAGGTATTGGAAAACGTGAATCACGTACCACTCTGAATCCACTCATGCCGAATAATTTGCTGGGACTCCATACCACGTGCACGTGGCTTGGATCTACCTTGACGGCACCGGCAGGTACGAGCGGTTCTGTCAGGCTGAGTGCGCTGACAAAGTCTGGTGCTTTGCTGTCGGTCCCGTGCAGTTTGAGGAGGGCGTATACTTCATCGCAGATCAAGTGCAATCCTCGCTCTTGACAGAATTCCATAAGGTCGAGTAGGGTTTCCCGGGGATAACATCGTGAAAGTGGGTTGTTGGGATTGCACAAGAGGACGGCCTTGATGCGTGACCTCTTGTCTGAGAAGTCGTAGGCGGCTTGTAGCGAGGGAAGAAGATAGTTATCCCAGTGTGAATAGGTTGGTGGCTTTGCAACAATGAGTTCAACGTTGGCTTTTCTCTTGAGGATTGCTTCGAAGCCAGCTGTGCGGTGTTAGTCTCGTGATCTAGATTGCTTTTATGCATACACATACACCAATGCGGACCGGGAGCGAGGATGCAGTCTCCATCGTCGCAAATGGCGTGGATTGCATTCTCGACGGCATCAACCGCCCCCGACGTGAGCACAATGTGCTCCGGCTTCACAGTGTGGATGGGGTTGAAGTATGCATTGAAGAAGGCGGCTAGAGCATGGCGGAGCCGCTGATCGCCGCCGCTGACCGATGCAGCCGGTGTTGCAAACGCCTACGGGAAGGATTAGTAGCTGCGAAGCACGACTTAGCTCGGCCATAGTAGGGCTACAAACATCGCTTGCAATGTTCCTCTCCTGAGTGCTGCGAAAGAACTCGAGAAGCTCGGGATGGACGGCCTCGTTGAGGCCACGGGCCAGATCGACTGCTGGAGACGGATGATCGCCTTGTTGTTGTGGGGCGGTTGCCGCGAACGTAGGGAGAAGCTCCCGCAGCGCCTTTTGGCTGCGCTGCGACAGGCCGGAATCCAGTGCGAGTGCCATCGACGAGAGGCGTGCCGCGTATCTAGTGCTGTGGAGTACAGAAGCAAAAAAGAAGGTGCGGAGAAATAAAGCTGAACGTCGCCCTTAGCAATGTCACATTCAACCTGCCGCGACCCGTTCTCGTCTGCGGCACAGCTGTATTCCCAGCAGTGTGGTACGCGTCACTCTTATCGAGTCGAGGCCTTTGGAAGCTCGGCCTCTTTTTTCACAAGCGATTGGGAAGAGGATTCGAAGCGGTAACTGCTGTCATGACGCTAGCCTTGAATGGTGAATGGTTCAAGCATTTGGGGAATCTCTCGTACGGAACAAAATCCATCTACAGTCCAATGTGCTCCAGCTGCCCCGGCGCATACGCCTTTTTGTGCCTCCCCGTTCTATCCTGACCATGTGCCTGGCTATCACTATCACACCGGCACATCCCAAATTTGACCAAACGCCGCTGAAAATGCACACGGATAAACTACTTGCGGGGCCCACGAGCGCTCTAGTAAGCTGTCCCTGGATGAACATCAAATAAGGCGCACTACACTTGGCCCGTGCCACTAAGGCACGAATCGGACCACCTCGCCCCTAGCCAGATTAATTATGCGAATGCGAAGACTAGAAGACGTCTCCGTTATTATCCTTGTGGCCGTCCGATTCCCTGTTTGGCCTGCATGTCGTGTAAGCAACAACGCGTACTACACAAAGCAACACAACTTACCTTCATCATTTCTATCCTTTGCTTCAGATTTTGAGTCACCTCCGCGGCACGCTTCCAGCTTTCTGCCCCTGAAGCGGCCTGTGAACTCGCTCGAAAGGCGCTACCATTCTCGGCTGGACTAATGCGGTCGCCACCGCGGGATGATAGAGACGATTTCCCAGAAGCGGCGTCTGCTCGTGGACTCAGTCTACCACTCATATGACTGCTGGGGCGAGATAGAGAGTCAAAATTCTCACCATCGACGACTGGGCTTCCTGGCCCGCTAGCAAAACTCCTGTCTCTTCTAGCGTGCATGGCCCGGCTGCTATATCCAGAGTCGCCAAAATGTGTGCCATTGGCGTTGTCCGAATATAATTGATCGGCCATATCTGAGGGAGGTGGAGAGGACACTCTAACTTGGCGACTGAGCTCGCGCTTCAAGCGCTCGATCTCCCGACGCTGGTTCTGCACTGTCTGTTCTGATGCCTCGAAATCGGAGCGAGCTCGAACAAGTTGTGTTTCTTTCGCCTTGATGGAAAGTACGTCGCGCGTATGGTCTTCGATGAGTTGAGCGTTCTGATTCTGAAGCTCATGGATCTGCGAAGTGAGTTTTGTCCGTTCCGCGCGCAATTCCTCATTCTGTCTTCGAACTCGCTCAACCTCTGCACGAAGCTCATCAAGCTCGGCCCGTTCTACCAGGCTCAGGCCAGTAGGAGCTTGTGGGACAGGGGCTGCAACAGGCTCAGCAGCAGGCTTGCCTAGGGGACGGCCCGCAAGACCACGGCCTGCACCAAACTTGGGTTGCGGCAATGGCGCCTCTTCTTCGGGAGGAGGCGATGGAGCTGATTTCCGCGGCGAGGGTGCTGCAAGACCGGAGCCTGGCTTCTTCAATCCTCCAAGTCTCGATGGCGCTGCCAGACCAGGTTTAGCACCCAACTTGGACGCAGCTGGTCTCGATGTCGGCTTTGGTTCGAGGGGTGCGGCAGGTTCTTCGACAGGAGGAGGTGGAGGAGGCTTGGCCGCAGGGGCAGGCTTCTTGACGCCACCAGGCGCTGGCCGCTTACCCACAGGCTTCTTCGTCGGTGCGGCGGCAGCAGCAGGCTTAGGGGCAGGAGCGGTCTTCGGCTTGTATTTGGTCTTGACCTCGGCAGCATCGTGGAATTCCTTGATCTTGGCCTTGCGGATGTCATCCAAACCGTCAAGGTGAGCGTTCATGATGCGATCTCCCATGATTTTCCAGAGCGTTCCCAGCGTCTCGGCACCAGCGGATCGTTGTACCTCTTGTGACTCCGTGAGGAGCTTTGTGGAAGCCTCTGCAATAGCCTTGGCTTGTTCTGGTGTTGGTGCTTCACGGGTATTCTTCAGACATCGAATCAGGAATCGAGAGGATTCTAGCTTGACCTGAGGGTTCTTGTGCTTTAGAAACTCCAGAATCTCTTCAAGACATTCCTGAAAACTTGTAGAAGCAAATGATGCATCTAAAGCAGCTCCAATGGCATCGGTGACGGTCTGTTTCTTCTCCTTCAGTCGCTCCATCATGGCGTTCATCACGTCTTTGCGGTACTTGGCGAAGCTCTTCTTCAAACCTTTTGCAAGCAGCTCGACACAGTTTGCGGCTGTAATCACGACGGCAATGTTTGCATCCTTCATGCTCTTGGCAAACCCGCGTATCAACTCGTCAAACGGACCCTCGGCGATCCTGGGATGATCGAGGGCTTTCTGGACCTCGTCTAGTGTTTCCTTGCGGTCCTTCCATTTGGACGATGCTAGCTTCTCAGAGAAATCCTTGGGAATCTTCGGGAACACATCAACAGCCTCGTATTCGGGTTCGAGATCAATACCAGCGTCTTCTTCATCCTCACCCTCGTCACCTCCGTCTGGCCCAGCAACTGCGGCTTCCTTGGCGGCCTGTTGTGAACGGAGCAGTCGCTCTTGCTTTGGTGGAGGCTCATCTTTGACCTTCTCGAATAGCTTGTCGAGATCCTGCTGCTGCACCGGCTTCAGGTCATTCCAGAAGAGCGGCTTCATGGCTTCTTTGAGCCACCTGTAGAGCTCAACCGTCAATTCCTGCGCCTTTGCGCGAACGTTCTTATCCGCGTGACCGTACACCTTGGGGAGCGATTTAAGGATGGACTTGGGCTCCATAGTCTTGCAGCCATAGGCGTGATACATTTGTGTAAGTGCTTCTAGTGTTGCGGCAATGACCTTGGGTTGCTTGTGCGATAGTATTGGGAGCAGTTCTTCGATGACCGGGTCCGGCTTGTCGGTCTCAATGTACAACATCAGGGCCTCAAGCGCCTTTTGCTTTGCTGCTGGACGCGTTGACGGCAGTCCCTTTTCGGCAATAGTTGCAATGGTGATGTTCCGTGTCCTGCATATCAAGTCAGCAGGGGGTTCTGGCGCGAGGGCACACGACATGTTACCGTGTGCAGCCCTGTTGGCCTGCTATGTCAAGGAAGGCGCATAGCGCACCAAGACCCTCTTGCTGCGCGGCGACGTTGGAGTCGCCCACAACGCCCTTCCATATGCTTGCATCGTTGATGAACTGGCGCACTACCGGGTCGGATTCACTGGCGGCAAGACTGAACTCTTTGGCGGCGGCCTCGTATCCCTCTTTCCGCACCTTCCAGTTCTTGTGTGTGAAGCGATCGGGCAGCGGCAGCTTGCTGAAATCTTCTTCGTCGGCCATGGCGTATGGCTATTGCTTGTGTGCGTGCGTGTAGTGTGTAGTTGTTTGTAGGCGTAGGGCGGGCGGTAAACAAAGAGAAGGGGCTAGCACTCTGCAGGTCAGTCGCCGATATGGAGAGGGTGTAGAGAGGCTGCGCTAGGGAGCGCATCTGGAGAGAAATGGGTGGAGATGTCGAGATGCGCGGCGAGAAAGAAGCAACGGGGAAAACAGGAGCGGCGGCTGACGTACCGAATGATGTCAGTGGGACCAGAGTGCGTCTTGCATGGACGGAACTGGTGGGTATTGGGAGCCTTGTGCAGCAACAGCAGAGGCGTGTCGTGGGCAAGGTTGTGTCTGGCTACTGATGTAAATCGCATGTGCATTGGGCGTTGATCCAGCAACACGTCTTTCCCACTGGCGGGCACCCCTGCACTCACACCAATGCCGCCCAGGTGTATACACACCGCTGCCCACCGCCGCCGTGTTTTGCTCACAGTCCCGTAACCTCCCCATTTCTCCCGCACATTCACTATCCCTTGGTGGCTGCCTTGCCTCCTCTCCCTGCGTGCCCCCTCCACCCCTTGCGCCCAAGCACACACGCACCCCGCCAGATCCATTCCCTGCTCACCGCCGCCGCCGTGCCCCCGCGCCCACCAACACCCTCCGCACCCACGGCCCTAAACCAAACCAGCCAGCGTTACGGTAGATGGTGGGCTTCTGCGACACTCGCATATGAGCTAGTCGTTTCGCCATGAGCGCGATACTCACAGACCGCCAGGCCGAGGAGTTGTGAGTGCTGCCCATGGCCCAACGGCACAAACACGCACAGCTGACAGCATGCCAGGCACAAGGCCATTGTGGCTTATCTGGGCGTCATAAATGCGCCCAAGACCGCCGAGGCTTTCCGCGAGGAAGCCAATATCTCCGACAATTTCGACGAGGCCACGCGGAAAAAGTATGAGGGGCTGCTCGAGAAGAAGTGGACGAGCGTAGTACGGCTGCAGAAGAAGGTAGCTGCGCGCTAGTATGCACACTGAAGCATCCTGCTTATCTTTCTCTAGGTCCTGGAACTCGAGCAGCGCAACCAGAGCCTCCAGAGTGAACTAGATTCTACCACTCCAACCTCGCTTCTCCGCAGAAATCAGGACCCCACCAGCTGGCTGCCACGAGCCCCAGCACGCCACACGCTGCAGTCGCATCGCTCCCCCATAACATGCGTAGCCTTCCACCCCATCTTCTCATCACTCGCGTCCGGCTCTGAGGACACGACCATCAAGATTTGGGATTGGGAGTTGGGAGAGCTCGAAAGGACAGTCAAGGGTCACACCAAGGGCGTGCTCGACGTCGATTTTGGCGGCCCAAGAGGAGGAACACTGCTAGCATCCTGTTCCAGCGACTTGACCATCAAACTATGGGACCCCTCGGATGAGTACAAGAATATAAGGACACTTCCAGGCCACGACCACTCCGTTTCTGCCATTCGATTCGTACCTAGTGGCGCAGCTGGTTCGCCATCGTCTGGCAACCTATTGGTTTCTGCGTCCCGAGACAAGACATTGCGGATATGGGATGTTACAACGGGATATTGTGTCAAGACAATTAGAGGACATGCAGACTGGGTACGCGACGTAGCACCAAGTTTCGACGGCAGATGGCTACTATCTGGCGGCAACGATCAAACTGCCCGACTATGGGATGCAAGCTCGGGCGAACCAAAATGTACCTTCATAGGTCATGAGCATGTAATCGAATGCGTTACAATAGCGCCCCCGGTGTCGTACGCCAATCTCGCCACGCTCGCTGGACTCAAGAAGCCACCGCCGTTGAGTAGTTCAGCTGAATACATCGCCACTGGATCGAGAGACAAGACGATCAAGATATGGGACGGACGAGGAACTTTGATCAAGACGCTCACAGGCCACGACAACTGGATACGATCCCTGGTCTTTCACCCCGGTGGAAAGTACCTGTTATCAGCTAGTGACGACAAGACTATCCGATGCTGGGATCTTACACAAGATGGCCGGTGTGTCAAGACTGTTACTGATGCACACGGTCACTTCGTCAGTTGTATGCGGTGGGCGCCGAATGTCGTCAAAGATGTGCCTGCCAACGGTGATTCCCCCAATGGCACAACAAACGGTACTATGAAGAAGAATGAAGATGCCGCCAAAGTAGGCATACGGTGCGTCATCGCGACAGGATGCGTGGACCTCAATGTTCGCATCTTTGCGTCATGAAAGAACACAACTGTTGCTGTTTGCGACTTTACCAGCTTCCTGTGCCTTCCATTTTGAGACTTGGATGTACAGACGGACGTACTCACCGCCTTTGCACGCGCGATGCTTTATGACTCTCAGATTTTACGACTTCATGTACATAGACGAGTTACCTGATAGCATCTTCCTGCGTCATGAGAAGGCGCTCGTGAGTCCAACGCCATGAACAGGTGGACGCCAATGTGGGGAGAAAGGATGATGGAGCAACGAGGAGACATGCACTTAGTGTGTCATATTAGCTCAGAATGAGATCTACTTCGTGCCTAATGCTATGGCCATTTTGTTCCCGAGTTTCTTGATTCCCTCATCAGTTCGACCTTGCGCTTAGACCAGTTTTGCTTGCGCACTGCGCACATGCTGTTCGCGTGACGTTGCTTAGTCACCAACGCGCTAGCGGAACGGAAAATTTAGCTCCAACCTCCGAGAGCTACAACTTTTCTCAAAGCCATCCAATCTCTCTTCTACACACACACACCTTTACCGCTTCACTCAGCGGTGGCCACCAACAATGCGACAACATGCATCGTCGCTTGTGCCAGATTCTCTGCTAACCTGATTCTCTAACCGCCTCGTTACCAGAATGACTAGAATTTGGTACGTATGGCATTTCTACTCTCACTTCATCCTGCGTCTTTATGATGAATCACAAAGCCAATTAAACTAGAGTCTTTGACCTTTCGGGGCATGAAACCTAAACTTGCACGTCAGTCTGAATGCGACTATCTCACTGTATCTGTATAGTTTCTACAAAGAGCACATGTAGCTAACTAGCAACAGGAACCAGTCCATTGGACAGCACATATCATATCTTTTGCTGGAGGCGCAGCTTTGGTCACGGTCCAACGCGATCGTGTTCTGCCCTTCTCCCACTCTATGGTATGTCTTCTCTTTGCGCAATAACCCAACCCTTCCAATGATGATCATTTTGTGCTTCGGCACGCTGGAAATTACCGACCAAGGCTTCGGCCGGTGCCGATAAACAATGGCTGTTTCTGATTTTTCAACTTCGCTACACAATTTTCTCTGCTTGTTATATGACTTTCTTGCTAACTAGATTGTCGCACAGATTTGATTGCTTCCTCAGACGAACCGGTATGCTCTACTTCTCACTCAAACACTCCATCACATGATGATACGGCACTGGGCTCCGAAAATTCTTGACGGATATGCCTCTCATGGCAGGCCTCAGAAACCTCGCCGAACTGATCGCTCCTCAATGCCTCACACCGTTGTACAAACAAGGTTGAGCAATGGCTGATATTGTAATAGTATATTTACAGTAGGCAACTGTGGATGCACTTGGTAAGCAAATGTTCCTTCTCTTTACTCCCTGCGAAATGATGAACAATTGATGACGAGTCCGACGGGTTCGCCCGGTGAAGACTTAAATCAAAATATATCCATTCATGTCAACTGAACCAAATTCACGTCTCACCGACTTCTTTGTTGCTTTGATGCATGCAGCCGCTGACGTGATTCTTAGATGAGACCTCCAGAATGAAAACGGTACGCTCAACTCTACCCTCTTTTATGCAATGATGAAACGACACAAACAAAGACAAGCATATGTCCAAGCTCCGGCGACGACGAGAACCGTCATGTCTGATCCGCATTTGTAATGTGGTTGTTGAATATCATACCGATGAGGAATAGCAACTGATAGGTTGCATAGGATCATGACATGACTGTAAGCACGAAACTCAATGTAAGGTATGTCAACCCTTCACTCTCCTCCTTTCCCTTACAAGATGAACATTCAATTTATCACGACGGTCTACCGAGCTACGGCAATGGTGATAACTGCCTGTGACAGGGCATGTGTCTGATCAGCACCTTTTCCTTCAGCATTGACTCATGCAATTTTTGACCAAAAGCTGACTTCCAAAATAGAAATTGATTGCTTCATATCGTGATGCCTGTGATCGACCCTGTCCTCGTGGCCTGTAGGCAACTACGTAATATGTTTTGCGAGGGGATTCAGAAGAAACTATCTATCTGTATCCCTGGCCTCTACATCCGGGAAGCCGATGATAGGCAATGTATGCCGTCAGTCTTCGTAATCTTCCGCCCCGAACAAATGATTCTCTACCCATCCGCCTTCAAGGCTGAGTCTGCATTTCTCCTCTCCGATTATATAGCTCAATACAATCCAATCGTAATATCTCCACGAATCCGTGCTGTCAAGTGTATCTCCGCTTCGAGGTCGAGTTTGATTCCAAGCAGTAATGCAGCGTCCTTTGGCTTTCCGTTGTCGTCTACAGGTCCTTTTATGATGTTGCCGGCTGGGCGATTGAGTGTAGCGGATGAAGGGACCGGACCGACATTGGCGGAGATCTTGCGACCGCCAGATGCCTGACCATCGCTCTCTGTGTCAGAGCCGTAGCCTGTTGGACGAATGGTTGATTCCCTGCCGTTTGTCAGAAAATGGGAAGTACCCTGGTTAGGCTTCGGCTTACATTGTAGACATGATGGCACTGGGGTTGGATGTTCAAAGATTGGCGTCTTTATTAAGTATTATTCAAGTCGATGGGCTCCAGGCCGTTCGCAGAAAGAGGTTGGATGGTGAGGATGAGGTGCAGATCAACTGTACTGGCCCTCCTTACACGTTGCGTGTTTGCCTTATATACGGGCATGTACTGAAATCTGTTACCCGCACAAGTCGCCCTCTACCAACGCACCACTTCGGGTCGAGCCTTCGAAACGGCTGCTGCGGCAGTCCCGACGTTTGAGATGGGCTATCATGGTTCGAGTCTCGTACTAGCATAATTCCAGAAACGACTCTTTGCATCCAGACGCGCAGATCAACAGCGGTCGCATGGACATGGTGGGTTGTGTCATGTTGCTGGTTATGGTATACACGAAGCTGAAACATACAGGGGTTGTCAGGGCTCAAGGCATATGTCTCAGACCGGTCATTGTTATTCCTCATCAGACGAGCATCAGGTCATGGTAACCACAAGGCAATAGATGCCGGGCGATAGGAATAGCATGCATAGACCATGCTGATTGTTGTTCACTGGCGATGGTGAACGCGGCAGACCCCCATGTACTAATCCACCCAAACACAGCGATTTGCTGCACCCTGCCCTAGATGGTCCTCTCAATCCTCATAGCAGCAATTACAGCTCCAGGCTTGCTTGGATCACAGGAAGCCATACGTCAGTCGCAATCCAAGGAAAAGAGAGAGGAGCATCGTGCTCGTCGTTGCAATCTCATCGCAACATGCGTAAAGTCATCCAACCGCAGCCGGGAAATCAATGGGCGACAGGTCGTCCTGAGAAATGGAAGATTATGGATTGATACTGGAACTGAAGATGGAAGTCCTCTCGGCCATCCCTACGCTGGTTATTACTTGCCCTACCCGGATACAAAGTATGAAGGTCTTGTTACGACGATCACAGATGTTGCTCCGATTATGAACTGGGTCTATGTCGACAAAGAGACTTGCGAAGTCAAATATGGTGTACGTGCAGATGCGCAACCCAATCTCACGGGGCCGTTCGATTGTACACGACAAGATCGCCGACTCACCTTCGATGGCTGGGAAGGATGGTGTGCAGTAGAGCGTGCGCCTGGTCTGTGGGGGCTGTACTTTGACCTCGACGACGATGGCCTAAGATCAAGACTAGAGCCTGGTACAAGAGTTCTGGAGATTGAACTGAGTCGAAAAGAAAAGAGATTTCAGAAAGAGACAGAAGCGCGCCAGCAAGATCAAACAACAAAAAGAGCTGTCGATACAAAGGAAGAAGCACCAACTGATCAACCGCTCGCTGCAGAAGCACTAGTATCAAAACCTGGTGTGGTAGATGAAAACGGGCCTGAGAAAGGTACTCGAGAAACGTACAAGGATAGGCCGATGAAGATACCAAAGTCGATTTTTGAGGACCCGCCGCCAGTGGTGCAATCGATGGTGTTTAGACCAGCTACACCACCACCAGCGTACACCCCAGCGACACGAGAAGAATCAAGCGTTCCAAAGACAGAGAATGAGAGACAAGCTGATGATACGACGAGCTTTGGCAATGTTCAAATGCCAGGCCCTCCCGCTTCTCAGCCAGAACAGGTGTTACCAATACAAAATAATGGAAGTAGAACAGCCAATACCGGAGCGGAATCTCCACCGGTGGAGCGGCAGCCCTCATCTACAAATGAGAAGCGTACCACTCCTAAACTTAATAGAAACAGCGGATCACGGACGTTGGCGCAAGCACAAAAATTCGAGGCCATGGCAGCGGCGCAGAATTCTCTAGATGAAGCCCCGAAAAGGTCAGGTAAACGCGGATCGCGTGCTAACAGTAACACGTCTTCCATGTACTCAAACGATGACGAAATATTGGAACAGCCGAGGGTCGCCAGTGCGCAACCTCAGTCGTCTGTCACTCCAGCACCGTTGGCTCTGGCGGTATCGAAAGCGAAACAGGCAAGAGCATTGGCAGTACGGACTCAACCACCAGCAGTGACAGAGGCTATATTGGATCCTTCCATCCAACAGCCCAAAACGCCTCCGCGCCAGCGAGCGCCCTCTATACGAGAAGATCCAGCGGTGTCAAGTACCGGGAAAATATCCTCTCAGCGACTTTCAGCATCTAGAACAGCTCAAAGCCAAAGGATCTCGGCCCAAAAACCGACATCCCAATCGCCTGGTCAGAGACCCTTCTCGAATCGGCAGCAAAGAGATCGCTCGTCGTCGGAGACACCCTCCTTTTCCCGCTCATCGCCTAGGCCAGCACAATCCGGGGTAGGAACAGGCCGCCAGTCCCTAGCCCGAACAATGACAAGCGGAAAGGGCAATCAAGGTATGAGCAATCGGATAGGTGGGGGATACACAGGCAGAGATCGGAGCATCCCTGGTGCAGGGGGGCAGTCAAGCCCTGCTGCTGGGCAGAACCGATTGAGAGCTGGCACAATTGGGAGAAAAACCACATCTGCGCTTTTCAGGGAAATTGATGAATTGGTTAGCCAGGAGGGTAATACAAGCGCTAGTGCAGATACAAAGGGAAGAGATGACAGGAAGTGAAGGAGATGCGGTGTAGAAAGTCGCTATCAGATTTACGACTCTTGTATTTTGCACAAGGTCTGATTTCTTTAACAATTTTTGCAAAGAAGAAGCTTCCGTTTCTTGAAATAGGAGATGTTTCCGGCCAGCTGCGTATGAGTATGCCAAGTTGGTTGCGAAGGCTTTCCGCACTCGTCCCACCACACACACCTTTTCCCAGTATTGTTCCGCATACAGCGAATGCTTGTATATTTTGAGCCCTTTCTGACAGCGAAGACGTCATACCATTTTATCCCTCATACTAGTAAGCATACAACCAATTGGTAGGTGCGCTGTGTACGCAATGCGCGATTTTTAGATGTGCGTCTTTTTTTCGCGCCCAACCTCATATGTCCCCCCGTCTTCCCCCGTCTGCAACTAAATAGGACGCCATCTTCCCCATACTGGAGCACACGTTAACCCTCGATTCGGCAATTACACCCACAAATTCAGCGGACCCGCCATCTACCCACTATTACGCAACCCCACTAACCGACGGATGTGAAACTGACATGGATGCTGCCGATGCTTCAGATTTTCTGGCACGTTTTAGCCAACTGTCGCGGATGGCAAATATATCATGCGAGCAAAAGAGGCTATGCAGCAGTAGTGGTCTGATGGTAGACGTTGGAATGATACCAGAAAGATGATAATTATGTCGGTCAAACTAGCACTGGACGACTAGACTGGATATTCGACGCATACAGGCGGGACCTTGCATCAACTGGACCTTGATTCAACTCGAGAGACACGTTAGATTATCTGGAGAGCAATTCGATATTTCCGCCCTTCAAACTTGTGTAATTCACGCCTGGTTGTTGCGTGCCGTTCTGGAGCATTATCATTTTCGGCACGCGCATGATACATCATGGACGCCTCAACACGCCTGTATAAACGCCTAGGAGAGATACCCGAAGACCCTAACGATCCAGAGAGTTTGGACGATCTTATTGTCTGCGCGTTCGGGGCATTCGAGAGATATTATCTTTGTTGGAGAACCAAGAGGGGAGAGTACAAACAAGGTGGGTGCATACAACAAGACAACGAGCATTTTGAGTTAACACCATCGAGACGACTATGGCCTTCCACCCGCCCTGAAAGATTGGCTGTACCCCAGCGACGGCTCCACACGCGATTTCGCTTCTCTACAGGTTGTTTTTGGTCGCGGCGAGGAGTACTTTGCGTCTGACAAGGATGGAAAACTAGAGTACAAAGAGCCGGAAGTCAAGAAACCAGCGCCAGCAGATGATGAAGAGAAGTTTGAAAAGCAGGCAATTAGGCGGTCGAGAACGGTCTCGTTTTTACGGCCTTTATCAGAAACGAGTGTACGGTCGGACAGTGTGGTGAGTGAGACGAGTAGGAGTAAGAGATCGAGTTCGATAAGTTCGCAGCGAGCAAGTCGACCACCGAGCCTGAGCTACACAAATTCGAGGACAAATTCCGAGATATCGCTACTGGGAGATACGATCGTAGAAGGACAGGCTAGCCAGTCAACACGACCATCGTACATTTCGCAGTGGAGTAATCTTGGTTCGAGAGGTGTCGATGTCGAGCAAGAGCAATCACCGCCGACTCCCGTAGACGAAAACAACGAGCCAAGTCCTAAGCAGAAGCACGAATTTATACGATCAGAACCCCCGTTAGGAACTACGACGGCACCATCACAAGCGCAGAACACATCAGCCGCAAATTCAAAACCGGACCAGCCTAGCGACCAATCGCAACGAGACGTCATACTAACCCCTTCCAAATGTACATGTGGCTGCCACAGCTCGCCCATACCCTTACAACCACCGCCACCAGCGAAGCCACCGGCAAAATCCACATACGCAAACGCCACAACACAGACGTCACCTCCGCCCTCGCCACGCCGAAGCAGCTTACGAATCGATACGACAACTCCTGCGCAGTCGTACTGGTCGAATCAAAATAACTATGCAGCCGTATCCCAGGATGCGTACTACGAGGAGGCAGACTACGAGGCGCCGCCGGTTGTCATGGGCCGCATGTCATCGTACTTTAACAAACCCGGATACCAACTAGGAGACAGTTTGTTCAGTGGGTATCAACCGATTAATTGGGGAACGACATATGTGTATCAGGACACTTTTGGGGATGAGGCCTTAAGGTGAGATTGTGTATAGGATGGCAACTGTATTATTAGAAATGTTCAAAATAGGTGGGGAGAAGATTTTGTCATGAAATTTGGATGTACTGGAGAAATGCAAGTTTTCGATTTCTCTATTACGGAATTTTTTGTTATCTAATTCTTTTTTCTTTCACTGCGAGAAATATATCATGTTTCTGCCGTACACAGCGAAATACACACGCATATCTCCTCCCTTTACCCTGAACAACGAGAGATAGCACACCATGACCCATCAAGTTACACAATCCTCAACATCTGTATCTGCCTCCCAGGCCCATCGGCCTCTACTCTAAAAGAAGAACACGAAAATACTACCGACCGACATATCCCCATCTAAACAAGGCATTTCATACTCCGTACATGCCAAGAACCATGATAAGCTTACACACGTACCTACCCTTACCCCTACCTCCATAATCCATCAACCTACACCTTACCCCCCGTCCCCCCATTCCCCGGCATCCCCACGCCCCCCATCCACTCTCACATCAGCATACATGACCAAGGTTCAAGATTTAAGAAAACAGGGGAGAAGTTCTGACGAATCAAATCCCCCTGCCTGGGCAGCAAATACATCCCATACCTTGAACCACGCCCCCCCCCCCCCCCAGGCCCCTATTGCATATACATATGTATGTACGTATGCTTTTTTCCCTAACATGCATATGCATATGCACATGCATACCAAGAGCCTCTTATTCGCTCGCTCGCTCACTTAAATGTATACATTTCGAACAGTCAGACTGTCTATATACCTCGTCTCTATAACTTACCTGTATACGATAACTACTATCCATATACTCCATACAATCCCTTTTCTCATTTCTCTCGCGTATCTCGATATCTTCTAGCACAGACACACACACACACACACACACACACGCGCGCGGTTTGTCCCCTGTCCCCTTCTCTTTCCGTCAGCGTGTATATCGTTTCGCCATATATACGCACACATGGTCTGAGTACCTCTTTTTGAGGTTAATTTTAGCAGCGGTGAGCACGGAGATGGAGGGGATAGAGTGGACGGGGTGAGTGAGAGATGGGGACGTGGACGTGGGTGAAAGGGCCCTGAATCCGCTCCACGATATGTGGACACGGACGCTAGAGGGGATAGGTGGTCGGATAGCGGGTTGAGACGTGCTTATTCTTTTTTTTTTCTCTTGGTATTATTATCGGGAGGACTTTCTCTCTTCGCTCTCGGCGAGAAAAGAGGGTTCTGACCACATGTGGGGGGTGAGAGGAATTTAACACTCTTGTGAAGTTATTTTTCTTTTTTTTCTCTTTTTGTAAAGATAAGATACACGTGATGAGCAAGGCAAAGGCGACACAAGGGCCATGTGGTACACTTTTTCTTTCCTGGGTAATTGCGTTATCGGTTAGTTAGGGGGAAAGGAAACATGTTCGACGGTTGTGCGTGTGGGGTCTGGGGTTCGATGCTACTAGACACTTTTTTTCGGCGTGTCAGCGGATGTAAGACGGGATTATAAGATAAGGGTTCCTCTTTCTTCTTCCAGAAGACTTGTGTTGCATCTAAAGTACGCATACGAAGGTGTTGGCCTTATTGCCTTAATCATTGAGTGGAAACATGGCGTTCTCCTTGACCGACTAGTAAATTCGTGGTTGTATGTCCCTGTTGCGGTTGCTGTAGCACATAATCTTGACGTCGATATCGCAACGACAGAGGGTATAAAAATCGAAGCCGACTTTGCGCCGTATGGCACGTGCTGGATGGAGACTCTCGTGAACTGACATATTTTACAATTTGATAACACAGCCACAAAGACGGCGAGACGCAAACCGTGGTTCGAATCAGTCGGCGACATATTGCTTAGCACTTTGCGTGCAAAGACGCCGCATCTCTGCTACTCGTCTCACCCTTACCGTTCCCCTTCTTCTGTCTGTTTCAATCTCCAATTTGCTATCTAGGCACTTGCCTGTAAAGATTACCTCATGCGCCTTGTATCAGAGGCACCGTTCAATCCACTCGTAATCATGCTTGTTCGGAGCAGCCGTCACCAGACAGGATTACTGGAGCACGCGTATACGCTCACCGACGATTCGGCTATTTTCTTGTTCTAGACAAGACACTAGAACCGGCCAACAACAGAAGATACTGCGAGCCATAGTTTCCCGGTGCAGGAGATGGCTGTGATGACGTGGGGGCTATGCCAACACGCTGGTAATCAATGTATACATGCCTGTCTCTGTGCGTACCTTACCTGATGTAAGGTTAAAAAAAGTAAAGAAACAAACTTTCCGTGGAATGGGGAGAGGTGGAACGACCAGACGTACAGCTCACGGCCCAGTAACGTTGAGACAAATGGGCAAGAACTGCGAGGGGCGTGTAAAGCGAATGGTGAGTGGGGAAGTTCTCCGGCCGTCGATGGACAGGCCCATGCACATGCACATGCACTCACACACCACTAGCCACCTTGAACTCGAGTCGAGGCCCACAAACCTTGGAAAGAATGCATCAAGTGGCCGTGCTACCAAAGTGTCAGCCACAACCGGGCCGCCCTAGTGTTGCGAGAACCAAGGCGAGAAGCCGAAAGGCGCTGCCGGCAAAAGCAAGAACACCTATCCGGATGCAAAAACAAAACGAACTGTAATTCAAGTGTGTATGACGAATACGAATTCCAGTCAGCCGCGCATTCCGAACCAGACCCCCCAGTCGAGTGTTGCAAACTGGCCTGAATCCATGCAGAGCCTGACATCACCTCGCCTCACTGCGGCAAAGCTGCTGGCTGGAAATACGTTGCGCGAGCAGCGACAAAGCTAGGGTAAAAAATCAGGGACTCGTGATCGACTAGCCTTACCCAAGGGCATTTTCAAGAGGTGCCGAGCAGGGTCCGACGACTGCAACCAAAGGGAGCACTGGCCATGCGGCGGTGACGATCGATGACAGGCGTCTGTGATTTTGTGCGTGTGTAGGAGCTAACATAGACGGAGCTGAAGTAGCTAGTCGTCTACTAGTTCACGGGTAGCAAGCGTGAGTTTGGAAAATAGTAACGTGACAAAAGGGGCGGAGAGAAAGAGGGGTCAGGACGAGGGCAGAAGACATGTGATGCCAGTGCTGTACTGTACATACTGCAATTGTCATCTAGATGGGCTTTTGTTTTTCTTTCTTTCTTCCTTTGTTCGCCTGGTATGTTAAGACATGGTTTCTGGCCGGCGGCAACGGGATGATGTCGGTACGAAACTACTACTGGAATGGGGGGTGGATGACGGTAAGGTCGTTCCTTGGTCCTTGTTGCGACGACGTTTAGCGCCGCATGGGATACAGGCGTGTCGTGGCAGCGTTGTGCCCACACCCCCATCCTCTTCGCTTTGCTATTGTCTTTCCCTTCTTCCCTCTCCGCAAGGGGCGTGGATATCGAGAGCCAAGCAGGCAGTCGTTTACCATGCGCACCGTTTCGCATGGCCCCACAAGATAGACAGTGCGCTGAGCGGGCGTGTCCGCCGCGGCTACGGTGTCTTGGTACGTAGGATTTTGCATGAGTGATTTTCGCCATTGGAACGCTTGTACTTGTTCAAGGCGGGAAAGTGGTGGTTCGCTTGTGATCGGTTCATGGCGAACTACGCGCGCAATTGAGACGACTATTGCCGTCTGGATTTGGTCTTGCAGTAGGAGTACCCTCCTGTGTGCTTGTTTTTTTGTGTGTGTCGTGCTGCGAGAGCTGGCCGGGGTGGCTAATGCAGGTAAGCTGTCGACGATACTACTGCTACATCGCTGGCTCCCACGTCCGGGCCTTTCAAGCCGATGAAACAGCGTTAGCAGGTGGGCGAGCGGGGGACAGCCATGCGTAACCACACTGTGAGCCTTGTGCTCGCCGTGCAGCGGGCTTCGGCTGGCGGGCGAGCGTGCCAGGCCAGCCACGGGATGGGCAGGACGTGGACTTGTGGGCTGAGGGCTGTGCTGATGGCCGTGGTTGTGCCGCTCTCTGCTACCTCTCCCTCGGTATCTCGCCAGCCGCGCTCAGCGGAGTGTTGTAGCCGTAAGCAGCAACTCGTGTGGCCAGACGCTCTCGCACCCCTCCTTTGCTTGAAAAGCTGATTAGCCTGGACCGCCCAGGTAAGCTCTCGGAGTGACTGTGGCACATGGGGTTGGTGCTGCTGAGCTGCATGTGTCAATTTGTCGACATGGCAATGTGTTGCTGTGTCTGTGTGCATCCAGCATCACCTGCGACGGCCACCCGCGATGCGCGCTGCTTAGCGTCTCCAGCCTGACCGATGCGCCCATACAGGTCAGCAGAAATCTCTGCTCGCACTTGCATCTGTCCCGCGTGTGGCATGCAGGGCAAATGCTATTGGCCCAGAGAGCACCGGCGAACCTCGCGGCCGTGCGGCATACGCCCTGCAGCGCAAAGGACGTCATCCAGTCGTCTCGATGCTGTGCGCCCGGCTTTGGCCCAAGGCTCACTCTGCTCATTGGCATGGCAACCATGTACACACACAAGAAAGCCTTATTCAACTGTGCTCTATTTCTTCAAGGGCCTATCGGTGCCTTGTCGACAGGCCAGAGTCTATGTACTTTTTGGCAATACGGAAAAACCCACCAACCTAAATACGGGATAGAAGAAGAAAAAAACTACCCACCGCCCCAGTGTATATGCGAATGCTTGCTTTGCTCCACTCCCACATCCGACCAAAAGGCAATGCCTGGGGGTTATCTATCAACGACGTCGAACACAGGCCAACCGACATGGTTCGCGCCAGGTCATAAACTATACACAGGCGACCCAAGGGTCCATAAAAAGTACGGCCACAGGGGCCAACGAAGGTAGAAATAGACATTGCCTATGCCTTTGGTATCATCGCGCACCAGCAGTGTCATCAGTCATGGCGTCATCAAAGGGGAACGGCAGCGGGCACCGTCCACTGCCCCCCTCGCATGCGTCTAGAACCAACTGTTGTTGGCGTAACAAGACAAGTCAACATTGTCGTTCATTGCACCAAACGCACCGTTGCTTTGATCTAGTTGCCACGGGTCCATGGGCACAACGTCTTCGTAGTGGCTAGCCATCGGCATTGCGCTTGCTTC
Source organism: Curvularia eragrostidis (assembly GCA_020744315.1). Classification (NCBI taxonomy): domain Eukaryota; kingdom Fungi; phylum Ascomycota; class Dothideomycetes; order Pleosporales; family Pleosporaceae; genus Curvularia; species Curvularia eragrostidis. The sequence goes on along the minus strand of JAIRCK010000060.1, from coordinate 17,287 downwards.
GGTGAAGTCGGGCGAAGCCGTGCTCGTCATCATTGCAGGCGCAGCAGCCATGCTCTTGGCATACATGGCATCGAACGCAAGCATGTTCGTCATGGGAGCCGACGTAGTGGCCATGGACACGGGCACGTTGACGGGTTCGCTCGTGACCGCAGCATTGAACTGGTACGCAGGAGTGTCTTCCCAGAACAGTGACTCGCTGGCTGCCGACTGAGGGGCTTTGAAGTCCACATCACCGAACAAGCCACCTTCGCCAATCTCGGAATGAGCCGACGAGGCGACGGTGAGCCCGGGACCGCTGTGCTTCGACTCTCCGCTGTGCGAGATTGGCTGAGCCAAGTCGTCATTGAACTTGCTCGGGTCCAGCGGGAGGTCTGTCGCAGACCAAAGCGGATCAAAGCCAACCGTCGAAGCCATCCAGTCCTTGTCCAGGTTGGGAAGACAATCCTGCGAAGGCGAAGTCGACAGACTGCCGACACCAAATGTGCTGCTGACGGGTGCCACCGTGTTGGTCATCCAAGGCCATTGCTGGCTCGAAAAGGTGTCGCTGACGTTGCTTTCGGGAGAGTCACCGCCTTGGCCAAACATACCAACCTGGCTACTGAACATATCACTAAATGCAAATGCATCGAGACTAGTGCTGGCGCTGGGCATGGCAGGCTTGTCGGCACATCGCTGCGTGGAACCGAACATGGCATGGAAGTCGTTGTTGGACAGCGAAGACGTATCCATGGAGCGCGTGGTCTGCACTTCGGGCTTGGCGCGAGCATTCTTGTCTTGTGACAGAGAAGCGAAAGCGGAATGACCATGTAGTGTGTGTGGACGTGGAATCTTGTAGGGCATACCAGACACATGGGCTGTGTTGTTGTTGCGGTGACAGGGCTTGTGATGGCCGTTTGCGAAGACGGTGAGATGGCTCTCGGAGTGGGTGCCAGTCAGTTTAGGCTTGGCACGGGCGTCATGGAGCGTCTGGCGCGAAGTGTCGAGCTTGAGGTCAAGATCGTCCTTCTTGGTGCCGCATACGCACTTGGCGCCCGAGTGGCACTGGCAGCGGTTGTCGTGAGCTAGAGGAAACGTCAGAATAATTCGACGACGGCCAAGCCAGCAATGAGCTCACTCTTCGCCTCGCCTTTGTCTTTGTGCGAGTCCTTGTCCTTCTTGTCGCCACAGTCGCATTTGGCATGGTGGGACTTGGACTTGCGCGCACCGCGACAGTGTTCGCATTGCTTGACGGGGCGGCCCTTGGGGTTGATGTGGTGCAGGTCACGATCTGGAAGGAAAGTGTCAGCGGGGTGCTTGTGTGGGCAGAGGTTGGTGTCGTTGTGCGACATACCCGTGTGGTTACAGCCGCTCACTCGATGACCCTTGATGCAGGACGAGCAGGCCCATTTTTCGCCATCGATCACAGGCATGCCGGGAAGAGTACGGCTGATTGCAGTCGCCGCAGCTGGCTAAGGACAGCCGGATGGTGGAGGGGTGCAAGGAGAGCCAAGGGGCTCAGAATGGAGAACAAAATAGAAACAAAGGCAACACGCAGCGGACGGGGCCGGGCGTGCAGCAGGAGAGAAGCGAACGCAAAAACGGAGCAGAAATATGCTAATTCAAACGCCAGAGGGTATCTTGGTCAATGGGATGCTGGACGAGGACCGTGAACGCCGTGGAGAAGACCGGGGCCGACAGGATGCAGAGTGGAGAGCAGAGCAGAGGAGAGGAGGGAGCGGAGCGGGCGGCGAGCGGAGAGCGGAGAGTGGATATCAGAGGGGGAACCGAGCGCAGGAGGCGCTGGCCGAAAGCGTTAGACGGGGCTCCTTGGGGACGACCAGACCAGTATATGTCGTGGTGTTGTGCGGTGAGGTAGTGGTGGGAGAGAGGGAGCGAGCGGGAGGAACAGGTTAAGAGGGAAGGCACACGGGCCTGTGGAGCGTGTAATTGGCTGTGGAGCTTAGCGTCATCGGCAAGTGCGCTCAGGCCCTCGCAGCTCGAGTCTGCAGGCGCGATCAGCCATGGTGCGCGGGCACAGTCGTCGCCCCGGAGGGCTAGCGCCACAATCCCACGCCTGCTGCACATGTGCATGCACACCCACCGCCCACCAGGCCCAGCAGGGCCAGCAGGGCCACCAAGGCCAGCACCGCCTTTTCACCGCATAATCCTGTCGTCGCCAGTCCGGGTAGCCCTCTTAGGCATCATGACCTGCAGCTTGGCCCCTAGCTGCTCCCACGCCGCCCAGAGGCACCGGACACATCCCTCCATGCCCACCCGACGACGACGCGTCCTCGCGCTGCTGCTGCGCTGGCCCCCCCGTCCACAGGCCTGCTCAAGCTATGCGGGACTCCACGCACCGCCTGTTTCATTGCGGATGTGTCTCTCGCTTGTCGAGTCAGCCTGTTTCTCTCGCCCCGGCCGCCGTAACGCAAAGCGTCCGGCGCCCGTTACCCAGCGCCCCTCGATTCGCTATTGGCTGCTTCCATCGTGTCCAGCCGTCTGCTCCTCCTCAGGTACAGTGCCGGCTTGTGCATGCTGCTTGTAGGCGTCCCGGTATGTACTGTCCATGTACTGTCCATGTACTGTCCATGTACTGTCCATGTACTGTGTCTATGTTGCCATCCCCGAACCCGGGCCATAGTGAGCGACCGCCGCAAATTGCCTTTCGGGAAATTGTAATGTATGTATGTAGTGCAATCAGCCGGCGGCATGCACGTGAGCGACCCAGACAGGCCCATCTACCGGTACGCTGTTGTGTGTCTGGCCGTGTCGATGGTAAGCACTCTCTACGAAACAGAACAGACTCTCTCTGGGTGGTGCCCTAGATTGCTCTTTGCACTGTATGTACATAGAGTACGTACTCTACCCAGACTTCTTGGCTTCGCTGCAGAATCGCTTAGGTCAAGTTCCGTCGCCTCTGGTTTTGGGTCCCGTGTCGACGACGGCCCTTTCGTAGAGGAGAGCATAGGTGTTGTGCAGACATCTGACAGTCCGTGTTCCATCTGATCATAACCGGGAAGCTTTCATGGCTCGTATTTTTGCGGTAGCGTAAAGGCCAGCATGTCCAAACGGAGCACCTGTAAATTGCCGTACATGGTATATGGCTTTCGTGCTCGAGTGCTAGAGGTCGGGACCCAGGCCGTACCTAGTAGTGCTAGTCTGCGCAACTAGGAAGGCCTCGCTGGCTTCAGCCACGGCCGCTCTAGACGCCGCCGATTACCATCCTTCTGCACGGTCTTCAGGAAAGCTCCGTCTTCACACTGGTTCAACCAGTATGTCCGATGCACTTGGCTCGCAAAGGCAGGTCAAATTCGTGTTTTGAGTCGGTAGTGCGCTGAGCTTGCTCCGTCTCGAGTAGTGTTCGCACAGAAAAACAGTGTGCGTATATCGCAGAGTAGCCGCTGTCATTACCAGGTAGCTGCTGATTCGAGCATCCAAAAAGATTTTGTTTTTGACACAATACAAATCTATGCAGCATTGGCCGACATAGGCAACAGAGCTGCGAATTAAAGCGTGTTTGTTCTCCTGAGCATGGCTGAGCATGGTGCTTCGACTGGCCGTCCCGGACGGTGGAAGAGATAATCCGAACAGCGACCTCACCAACCAGCCAGTAGCTCCCGAACAGCACTGCAGGTAAGAGACGTGCCAATGTCCTTGTATACTACAACCACCATTATGTTGTTGCCGTCTCCCCTCTTGTCCCGCGAGGACCTCTCCTCTGATGCCATGGTTCACGCTAGCGCAAAAATCGCAAAGCCCGCACAACTTCCCTCGGTCTCTTGTGCACTGTCCGTTTCTCTTGCATTACGACAACACCAACACCAGCCCACGTTGCGCGCGATCGCGTAACGAACCCCAGCCGGCGTCTCGGACCACAGGCACAAACCATACAGACACACCATTCATCTGCGCTCCTCGATACGACGCGCTCCACCATGGCCGGTTACGCGGACCCCGACGCGCAAATGGGCGGAGGGCCAGGTCAATACGCGAATCAGAATGGCACACCACCAGCCCCGCAACACCAGTTGACTGATCCTGAGCTGCGTCTGCAAGAAAACCTGCAACAGCTGCGCGAGGGAGGAGACATAATGCACCCACCCGGCCCACAACAACCCCAGTATCAACAGATGGCGCATATGGGCCCGACAATGGGCGGGCATCCGCACTTTCAGGGCCCGGCACGTCCAACACACTCTCCGCAGCAAATGGCGCAACATGTCATGAGCTTGGAGGGACACCATGACCATTATGACCCCAACGATCCGAGCCGCAAGCGATCCAAGGTCTCACGCGCCTGCGATGAATGCCGTCGAAAGAAGGTGCGCAATCCTCGCGTCCCCATGCGTGAATGGTGCTTATATCTCGTAGATTCGATGCGATGCAACCAGTGAAAATGGACCAGAGGCCTGCTCTAGCTGCAAGAGGACGGGTGCACGATGTCAGTTCAGCCGCCAGCCGATGAAGCGTGGCCCTAGCAAAGGGTATGTTGTTTCTGGTTGCTCCGCATTTTTCTGTGCATGCTGACAATGTTCAGCTATATCAAAGAGTTAGCCGACCGACTCAACTCTCTAGAAAGTCAAATCCACCATCCTCCAAACCCTACGCATACTTTCGATTTTGGAGCAATGGGAGACCAGACGTTCCAGGACACACAGAGCCCGCCTCAATTCAAGCGACAGCGTACTCACTCCATGACCGAAGGATTCCACGAAGCGTTCAGTCGACCCAACTGGACTGTTCCGGACCGGGGAAATTCAGGTTCTGTCGATGCGCACGGTATGCCTACTTTGGGCGATCAGGAATCATCACTCAATGGCAATCGCCGCACCTCGTTTGGCGATATGAACTTGGGCGGTAGTCTCATCACAGGCTCCAACGAAGAGACCCTCAAGGCGTATGTGCGCCTCTACGCTCTCAAAATTGCTTGTACTAATTATATTACAGATACTACAACATCATCCACCCAACATTGCCAGTCTTGCCCCACCATGAGTCGCAACTAAACCGACTTACCAACTGCCCTTCAAAACTACGAGAGACCTTCTTCATGACACTGGAGGTCTGCATCCGCTCACTTGCCTCAAAGGCCTTACCACCTCTCGAAGTGACCTTGAACCAGTTGCTGCAACAATGCTTTACTTCGGTTGATGCTGCTAGTTACTGCTTGCATGACTCAGATAGCTCGCGGCAGTTTTACAACCATTTAGTATACTGCCAGTCTATGATTTTGCTTGCCGCAGCGTCTGACAGACCTGGCCCTGCTGTCGTGGGTAGTACAACAGGGCTGCTGGCTAGGATCTCAGCTTCTATTGCTGACGCCGGTATCAATGACTCACGTACCCTGACAACAATGAAGGAGCAAGATGTTGAGTTGTACTACACAGCGCGCCGTGTTTACTGGACCGCCTTGATACTCGACCGATTCCACGCATCAAGCCGGTCAAAGGATATGATGATCCGAAGATATAGTGGGACTCTCTCCAAGGATGACCACACGGCGCTTGGCGAAGTCGGTTATTACCTCGCCCGTGAGTACCGCCCATTTGTTTTCTGACCGAACATAACTAAGACTTGATAGGCGCTGCTCAAATCGTAGGCCGGATAGCGTATGTGAACCGAGCAGGCAGTATTCCGAACGTCGATCCTTCGGCTCCTTTTGCCTTTTCTGCACTCAAGCCCGGCACTGCTGAATCAGAGTATCTTAATGGGCTACTGGACGAAATCAAGCAGTCGATTGACTTGACGAGCTTGACCCGAAACTCGCCTCCTCACCTAGCGCATCAGTACCTGCGAGTGTTTATCGCTAGACTTTCTTTGCAAAACATACCCTCGGTTGAAGTTTTCCATGCCACTCAGGAGCTTCTCAACAATCTGAAGAGCGGTGCCATAACCCCGTTGCATCACATATTCGCCGCATTAGTAGCAACTTCACTCACCGAATTGTCCGATCGGGTTGAGACGCAAGTAGACGCTCAATCAAGCATCAAGGAGATGAGCGATGCCCTAGCCAACGGTCAGATCATCCATCGCAGCTCCGACGGTCTAGGCTGGGAAACAGCCATCAGGGATCTCCTGCACCAAAAGAAGGCCTCCACTCCCCCATTCAATGGTCCAGAGCAAGCCAGTCCCCCATTGGAACCTAACATGGCGGGTCTCCAACATTTGGCTGCAGCTGCGGTGGGAGAGCGTGAAGGAGCTGGTGAGACTCGTCCTGGAAGCTCATCGCAGCAAAAGGTAGACAATGATCTTTCTGCTGCCATGGCAGCTGCGAACGAGGCAGCCAAAGCGCAGGCTCAAGCCACCGCCGCGGCAGCTCAAGACCTGTTTCCCTAAAGTGGTTGTTGCATAAGTGGAGTTTCGAGTTTGTTTCTTCATCACGGATATATACCCCCTCAAACTCAGTACTCGATTAATCAATAAGCATGTTAACAATTTTTTACTTGTTCATCTTGGCCATGTTGTTTTTCGTATAAAGTACCAAGGCCGTTAAACCAGTGTCATTACACGATGCATGTTGTAAAGCAGCCTTCTTTTCTTTAAAGAGAAAAAAAAAGAATTTCATTCCAGGAGAACGTGGAATTTGTGCTTTCCACTGTTTCCTATATCGCTAAATGCTTTCCCTACGTTCCCCTTTCCCCCCTTCTTCCATCCCCACCGCTTTACCCTCGCCCTCCCTCCCTTTCTCACTCCCCTCGCACCCAACTAGAATCTAAGATGCGACAAGTACCACACCGCGACGGGGAAAGTTACCACGATAAACAAGCCGCTGATGAGATACGCCATGGTCCACGTGTAGTTGCGCCGCCGGATGGATTCTTCCAACCGCGCGTTTTCTAGTGCCCGGGCAGAAGGCTGGCGCGTGCTGATGCGCGCGTATGCGGTGGCGACGATGCGGGTGCTGTTTTGGGGGATGGCCGCGGTAGTGTTGTTCGTAGTGGTGGTAGGCGAAGAAGTGTTGGTGTTGTTGTTAGGGGGATTTGGCTGGGCGGATGTGGGACGCTGCTGCTGCTGTTGCTGCTGGACTTCGGGAGTAGCGGTGCGCTGGTTGTCGCGGACGTATACGGGGGGTATGTCGGCTTGGGCGTAGGGAGGGGGGATGTCGCTGCAATCGTTGGCCACGACAGGGGTGTTGCTTGGGTTGCTGGTGGGCTGCATGGTTGTATTGAGATATATTACGCTGGCTTCCGCGATCATTTGGTTTGTTTTAAAAAGAGGGAATTTATTGTGGGTGAGAATGAGAACCTGAGGCAGGGATCTTATCATTATATATCTCACACTGTGGCCTTTTGGATGTAGTCTGGGTGTACTTTGAAAGGGTGCGGTGACCCATGCCTGAAGAGTTTCCGTTCCAGAAAATGATACTGGGGCTCCACTTGATTAAGATATGTGTTTGGAGCGAATAGGAGTATGGCTATTTTGGTGACGGGAGAGACATGATACGTGAGTCGCGAGTGACGATTTATGCTGACGCACAATGACCTCCATCTACTCGTAAGTCTGCACCCGTCATGAAGCGACTGCCCTCTGACAATAGGAACACTGCAGGGGCTTTGAAGTCATCTGGCACCCCTAATTTCCCCAGAAGTGCACCAGCCATCCACGTCTTCTCTACTTCTGGGTCGGCTTCAAGTAATTCGTCTGTCATGGCGGTTCGGATATACTATGACGGATACATTAGCAAAACTGCCCGCGAATGGGGGTGGGGCAACTGCTGCATACGCCTGGAGAAAGGGTGTTGACCCGAATGCCATATTGTCCCCACTCCTGCGCAAGAGAACGACACATTTGGTGAACAGCGGACTTGCTAGAATTGTATGCGGTACAGGTCAGACCCTAGGAAAGTTTGTCAGAAATTGCGGAATCTAGACTGAAGGCGATCTCTCAGACGTACCCGATTTGCAATTTGGCCAGACATGCTTGCGATGAGGACGATGGACCCACCCGTACCCTTCTCTTTCAGAATCCGTGCAGTTCTCTTAACCGATATGAAGGCGCCCACAACATTGACTCTCAGCATCCGCTCAAAGTCAGATGCCTCGTAGTCGAGGGCGGGGACTCTCTGTTGTATGCCAGCGCATGCGACCATGCCGCTCAGTGGTGCACTTTGGTTATCGCCATCTTTTGATATTTCGTCAAGGACCTGGGTGACTTCTGCTTCGCTCGTGACATCGCACCTCCGATATGTCGCTGTGGTCCCAACTTGCTTGGCAAGCTTCAAGAGGGCCTGCCATTCTGTATTGCTTGGTTCTGGCAGTATATCTAGACAGGCGACATGCCCACCCACTTCGATGACGGCATGTGCCAGTGTGATACCAAGTCCTCTACCGCCTCCAGTGATTGCTATTGTCTTGCCGGCGAGTGAAAACATTGCAGGTACTTGAGCAGCTGGAGTTTGAGCAGTGCTGGATGCCAGTGCGCTTGTGACATTTTCAAGTGCGGAAGGAGACATTTTGATGTTCAGGAAAGCAATTGAGTACTATGAGTTGAAGATGGTTGTTACCAAAAGATGAGAAGTGCTGAGAGAATCACAGCGCAGCGGGCGCTCCTATGTATCTATGAGCGACGACGAAAGCCCTGTTCTCCACAGGGAATGCATCCTTGCGTGTACGCCTACTATGTTGGGCCTCCATCGTGGGCCAATATCGAAGTTTCGAGTACATCCATAGGAGACGTGTGGTTCAACGAACGGTACGTAGAGTTGTCCACAGCTAGGTATGCGGGTCCAATAACTCTCCGGGTACAAGAAGACTTCCGTTTCTGCAAGACGGGTAGTTTTTACCACTGCCAAGAAGGCACTGTAGCTCGACTGCGCGAACGCTTTCCTAAACAGGAAGTCACACAAGTGGAACGGTAGCCACACCATCGGAACACCAGAAGACGACGTAACCTACAGTACTTCGCTGGTCTTGTCTGCTTTACCCGAAACTCGCTCTAAGTCATCCTGAGGTGAAGCCCGTCCTCACCTGGAGAAGAAGTTTCTATATATGTAAGCCTACCTGCGTCCGCCGTTGCTCGTGCACCATCCATCTGGTGCGAACGCCATCGCACATGTACAGTAAGTTCGCCAATCAAAGATGATATAATTACAATTACTAAGATAGTTGTAGTACGCCCTGGAAATTCTCCAACAACCAACAAACATTTCTCTAGCTACGTTGTCGTTGCCTACCGCAGGCAATGGAATCGCTTACTTCCTTTCTACTGATCCCTGTTCGAACCATCTTGGCCACTGGAACTTAAGTTGTTCACAGCTGCGAACCCGATAGCATGTATGATTTGGACACCTACTCTGGATTTGGGGCGAGATGTCGATGTACTTACTCAGCGACATCACATGTTTGGCGCCACCATTTGCGAGGAAGCCAATGCACGAAGAACCGTGGAAGACGCCACCGCTAAAGTTGATAAGGATTTTGTATCGAGTCGAAGATGCTCGAACTTGAGACGGTGTCCCATGCGATCCACAGCGCGAGGCAGTGAAGAATGTTCGTCTTCGCCATCGTGATAAAGGAGGTTCTCTGAGGATCCTTGTAATGTTCTGCGCTTGTCCCTCTGATTGCGCAAGACGTTGTGCGTCCTGGTGTTTGATCGCCGTCGGCTTCCCCAAATGCTATAACGCGTCAGCGCCAAGCGCGTGGTGCCGATTGCCGCCCCCTTAGCCTGTTCCGTCATACTGGCTGGCCAAGGACCGGGAACACAGAAGCAAGAATGTTGAGCAGGCCTGTGACAGCGGCGGGAATCTCGATAATTGTTCCCCAGACTAGCATCCTCCTACCATCCCTGAACTTGCTGCGAGGGATGCAGATGCTGCCTTTGAAAGTCCTGCCATAGTCTCTTGCTGCCTCCCAGCACCATTCACCACACTCTTTTGTAGCCTACCCCAACGCATGCCTACCATGGCAGTGCGTCCTCTCAACTCGAGCCTTATCTTCGACCGGCGCATCATTCTTGGCCTCGCCGCTGCCGTTATCCTCGCCTTCACGTTCGCTTTCCTCTACTCGTCCGACCTACGACCTAGCTCCGAGTGGATACCGCCCTTGACGTCGAAGCCTCCTCCTTCTTTCACTGCGCCGCTGAAGAACACCGAAGACCCGTACATTGTCGAGCTAGATTACCTGGCTATAAAACCCAACGTCACGGATAAGGTCCGCTCCTACTGGAACATCCCTTATGCCGCAGATGCTGGAGGCAAGAACCGGTTTCGGGGGCCGCAGCCCGTTAACAGGACGTATGGAATTGGTCGTGGAGAACAGCCTCTAGTCTGGGATGGCTCGCTGGGAATGTGCCCAAGAATACAGAAGATCAACCCAGCCGAGAGGAACAGGAAAGATATTTCGGGTCCGGACGTTCTGGGTATCAAGACACGATCCACAGAAGACTGCTTGAGTCTCAATGTTTTCACGCCAATCGATGCTGAAGCAGGCGATGATCTCCCCGTCTTGGTCAACATCCCCGGTGGTGGCTTCCATCTTCCTGGACGCAGCAACGGAGGTGAAATGGTAGAGAAATCTCGGCGTGAAAAGGGCGTAAACGGCAAGCTGGACAAGGGCATCATTGTGGTCACGATGTACTACCGCAACGGCATATACGGCTTTCTTTCTGGTAAAGAAATTGCGAAGGACGGTGACTACAACAACGGGCTGCGTGACCAGAGAGCAACATTGGAATGGGTACAAAAGTACATTCGCTACTTTGGTGGTAACCCTGACCATGTTGTCATTATGGGCACCAGTGCAGGTGGCGCGTCAGTTATGCTCCAATTGACCGCGAACGGCGGTGACAACAACTACAATGTTCCCGGTACCGGCCGCAGACCGCTATTCCACGGTGCCATTGCCCAGTCTCCTGCAAGCCCGACCTTCTTCACACCCGAGCAAGCTGAGAAGTTCTGGAATGAAGTTGCAGACGGGCTGAATTGCACAGATATCGCTTGCGTCCGCAATGCTGAGACTGGTGACCTGTACTATGAGAACTATCCAATGTCCTTTCCAGGCCGGAATACCCCACCCCGCTGGATGTGGGCTCCCACGACAGAGCCCACAGGCGGCATGTTTACACAGCCAGCCCCTGCCGCCATTCTGTCGAATAAATATGTCAAAGTTCCGACAATTATCGGCTTCACTTCCAACGAAGGCACCGATCAAGTGAAGAAGGCGACTGACAATGAAGGAGAATTCAAGTCCTACCTCAAAGATCATTACCCCTTACTCACCGACGAAGACCTCGAGACACTGAAGAACACGTATCCCAATGACCGCCAGTGGCCCGACAGCGGCAAATGGTGGGATGCGGTTGCTAAAGCCCAAGGCGACATCCGCTACATCTGCCCCACCTACCTTGCCTCGAACGCCATGTCGCGCTTCAACCCCCCGGACGTACCCACCTACCAATACCAATGGGATGTCATGTGGGGCGTTGACATTGAAAACGGCTATGGCACAAAGCACGCCGGCTCCGTCGGCCAGGTCATGGTGCGCCGTCAAAATGAGATTTCTGATTACTTCATCTCTTTCATCAAGTACCTAGACCCAAACCGCGAGCCTCAGGCTATTCCCCGCAAGGACGTCAAAATCGCCAAGTGGGAACCCCTAGATGAGACGGGCAGACGCATGTTTTTCACCAACATCAAGGAGGGTGGTCATCGAGGAGATGGCACGAACATGCTGGGTCCGGTGCGCACGGAGATGAGGGGCCGAGACGACGACCGCGACAAAAACTGCAGGACCATCAGGGGTTTGTTTAGAAGGTTGCAATTCGAAGCCGTCGACGCGCTCAAGTTGGATTGAGTGCTGTCCGTCTTCCAGGGCGTTTTTTCTTTTGTGGTGTCAGCTCGTTGTTGATGAGCATTTTAAGGAGTTAGGGGTGCAAACATGGACGGCCTTACAAAAAGCTGCATTACTGTAACCTTTTCTTAACGCCTGCCTTATCTTTTTCTCAGACCATACTGTATGAATAACCATTGTTTCGCGTTTGACGTCATAGTCAGCATGAAGTTGTGAAGGACGCCACGGTCTGACCGGGTACATGCTAATACAGGTTTGTCTTGCACGATTCACACTATTACGTTATCTTCAAGTACTAGAAAACATATATGCACGCTACGTGACTCCACTGCCATACATATCATGTCCCTCCTACTTCTTCCCCACACGTTCAAACACAATTCAGTATTAGTCTAGAACATGTGCCTTCCCCGTATTCTCCATTTCCAAAGCCGCTACATCCGGAGCCCGACCCACTTAGCGTGCATCGTCTCCAAGGCCTCGTTCCTTTCTTACATCCGGTAACCCCGTCTCTTCACAGCGACCAAAAAGCTTTGTCCCTCTCCCCGCCGCTGACATTCCTTTACATTTCTCATCTACTGTGCCCCTCATCATCAGCTCTTCCTCACATGTGCCACCAACTCCTCAATATCTCCCTGACTCAAACTCGCATCTTGCACACTCATACCCAACTGCTCTTCCTTTTCTCTCCTTTGAATGTCCTCTCTTTTCTCAACTAGTTCTTGCTGCGGGTCCCGAACCGGCGGCGTATTCTCGTCCTGCATCTTCTTCAAGTCTCCTTTTTCAACACCACCATGATCGACATTGTATCCTTCTTCGTTTGTACTTGTCTTGCGCGCGTACTCAATCAGTTCCTGTACATCGCGGTGCGACAAGCTTCCCTCGTCTACGCTCATGCCAACGGCCTTTTTCTTTTCGTTTTCCTCGCTCTTCACACGCTCATCGTGTTGCGGTTCGGAAATGGGCGTGTCTTGTCGTTTCAAGTCCTTCCTGCTGACCCAGCGAACAAGGTCGTCAATGTCATCGGGCGTGATGTGTGTCTTTTCTTCAACAGCTGGCTCGCTCAAGTCGCGACTCCGTGGCCGGCCTCGATGCTCCTCCTCTTCTTCTATCTGTAGCTGCTCTAATTTGTCCTTGTCGGGATTTGTTGCTATGGACTCCCCGCTGGTAGCATCGTAGCGCGTGAACCACCGGCCTAGTTCGGGGACATCAGAATCGTAGTGTGCTTCGACGTCGGAATCCAGCTCTGGTCGTTCCAGGTTGCGTCGTACTGGACCGGCCTTGGATCCATCGCGATGTGATATCCAGCGTACAAGGTCATCTGCATCTTCCTCGTCGGACGATAATTCTTGTAGCTCAGTGTCAGGTTCAGTCGATGCATCGCTATATCCTTGACCTTCGTCGCTAATTCTCTCAGCATCTTTGGCATCCGATTTCCTTCTAGCATATTGAACTAGATCTTCGACGTCGGAAGGCGCAAGACTTTCTTGACCGGAGTCTTCATTAGCGCCCTCTAAGGTCTCATCTTTCCGCGCTTCGCCATCGCTCGACGGGCCGCGCCGGCTTACCCACCGGACGAGATCCTCGACATCAGCATCCTTGATGCTGTCGTCATCCTTTTCATTCGTTTTCTTTGACACACCCTGGTCTTTCTCTTCGTTTTCGGATGAAGCACCCGATGTGCGATCTTTGAATTCGACCGGTGTTCCATCTTCCCTAATCTTCTCCATGCCCCCCGCATCCTTAGTGGTCATCCTGCGTATCGTCATTCTCAGCCTGCTTCCAATCCCGCTCTTTGCTTGCGCGTCCTTTTCGGGTATTGTCGGGTGATGCATTTGGCGTTCTTCGTGCTGAGCTCTCCATTTTTCTTCAGCGCCCGTCTCCGTCTGGCAGTCTTGCGCAGCACTCTTCATTCGGTCCTCGATTTTCTGTTGGAAAAGCATACTCCTGAGAGAATGGAATCGGGCCATATGTGGTTGCTTGTTTTTTGATCTGCCAGAACTGTCCTCATTGGTACTGACAGTGGACGTCGATTGGCCTGATTTCTTTTTGGCTAACTTGGATTTATTTCTGTTGGGCGAAAGGGACGATGGCCGTGGCGCCTGAGTAGAGTTGTGCTTTTGCTTGTCTTGTAGTACTTTTTGGGCGCTGATGTCTTTCTTAGCGTGCTGGGTCTTGGGCTCCTCGTCCTCTGATATGCTCCCGTCTTCCTCGCTGCTGCTGCTGTCCGAGTGGTCGTCTGCTAGTCCATCAAGGATCTGGATCACGGCTGGGGACATTAAACTGCTAGTGCGGCCCAACTGCTTCCGTTGGTCTCGAGGTAGCTGCTCTATAGCCGCCGGTGGTGCCGCCTTCTGTGGCGGGAGATCAAAGTATGACGCCATGATTTGTCTTTCTGCGTTGACGGGTGTCGCCTGCTTGCGGGAATAGCAGGCCTGTAACAAACAAGCGGTAGCAGGGTCAAATATGGAGACAATTCTCTTGGGAGGCTTGTGCCTCGAAAAGGTGTTGCGCACGTAGCTTGGGCTAGCCTGTTATCGCAATCGTTTACCCCGCAATTCGCCGCTGTGACTGCCGGTGGTTGGTCGATCGCGCTATGTCAGCTCTTGGGTGAAGTTCCGATCGGCGATAATCGCTTGGGCGACATCATTCTTGCAACGCCTGGAGTCTCATGCTGAGGTTGGTGCCAGTACTGCCGCAGCCGTTGGAATTGGGGTATTTTATATTTGATGCTGATTCGCCCCGTTTGGCTGACAGGGCGGGCGTTTGTGCTTGTGAGACAGGAACGGTAATTCTTGCGCTACTGAAGGTTAGTGCCCTGTCAGCAGCCATGACCGAGTGTCGATCTAGAGTATGGTTTTGTGGCTGTGTGGCTTGGTATTTCCAGAATTATCCATCTGACACAAGCGCATTTTGGGAATACTTGTGGCCAGGGTACTATGCCCACGTAAGGATCACACCATCATTTTTGCGTAGTTTGAACTAACTTTTGAGCTTCTCCTTGTTAGGAGTAGAAACATCTATGTTATGTAGTTCGTACTTCTAGATTACGTATTGATCATTGAATGTCAACCGGTGTGGCGTCTCCGCCAGCTGATGTGTCTTCACCAATCACATCCGTAATTGCCAAAGCAGCTTCCGTGTCGCGTGAGTTCTCTGGTGATGACTGGAGTTTAAGCAGCTACGCTCTGACAAAACAGATTAGCGTATCCATACTGTAGAGGAGAAAACAGCAGCTGAAATTTTGGCTCAGATGATCTTTGCATTGGATCACTGCCCAGTGGATATTCTGGGCAGTTCAGCTTATATACCGTGAGCTCAGTGGCTAGGCTTGAGCTAGTAAGACTTATTTACACATGAAAGTAACCAAATGGTTTGGCTCAGCTGCGTACGGGTGCGTAACAAATACTCATACCCAAGATCGTGTCGACCTCCGTTGTGGAACGAGGGCTAGCGGTTTTTATGCTGGAAGCCGGACATCGACTCGAGTACGATAGCTGAATCATTCAAGGAGTCTTCTATAAATTTTGTGGTGCCTACAGTGGGGAAAGAAGGCTCGACCAGTGCAGATCTATAGTCAGCAAATATGCATTCATCACCTGTTGCGACTTCCAGAGTAATGTCTGCTGTAACAATAGCTTCAGCCCACGCTTACGTTGATATCTGAACGAACGATTGCTTTATAAGAGCCATTCACAATCTATTTAACGGCTGGATACCTTTTATCACCCAAGTTTTTGATAGATACAGAGCTTTTGCAGGGCTTACTAGCCTGCACACTGTCCTACGTCTTGCAAGCCCCCAATTGTCCATAATCATTGAGCATCTCAATCTCAGTCAGAAAATTCAAGTACTCACACAGCAAGAGAGAAACCTCTTTTGCTACGGCTCAGGCGGTAGGCCCATTTTCTGATGATATCAACTTCATAGCCATGGCCATCTATCAGGACATTTTTGACCGCGAAACTCGCTAGAAAGACGACTATCTTCTAGTCAGTACATAAGCTTCGTGATAAGGGGTGTGGTGTATTGATGTCTGCCCTAATCACACAGCTACATGCTTTGCCAACAAATCTTTGAGCAAATTTAGTAAAACCAAAACCGCATGCGCCTATCTCCACTTCTACGATTGAATCATAGAGACCCGTAGTTTCGATGCATCTCATAAACGAGATATGAGCTTTTCTACATGTATCGTTCATAAAATCAATACCCTTTCTATAAGCTTCAGTGTCCTGCTTGATCCGCGCAGGTTAGTCTTAACCTCACATACATAAACGCATTCAGAATCTTCGAAAAAGAAAGAGGTATAGCAAAAGACTCAGACCTTCATCAGACTCCCTCAAAAAAAAACTTCCTGTATTAAATATCGGCGTGGAGACCGAACAGAGTTGACAACGCAACTGGCCAGTGTTTACAAGTTTGCATAGTATGATCACTGAACAAGTATGATCACTGAACAAGTATCAATGATATATGGCTCACATAGTACACAATGTCAATCTGTTCTAACATTGAATCACGCAGCTTGAAAGAGCAGGAGGAGAGCGGCAATCTTTCAAGTGCCAATATCTGATATATTCTTTGCGGGTTCATTCCTTTCCATCATAGCCGACTGTAGAAAAAAGCCTTAGTGTCTTGACAGTAAGACTGAAGCTTAACATGACCTGGGCGGAATTTTCAGGCGCCTGGCAATTCCCAGATTGCAAAGAAGTTCATGTCATTCATACTACCTGAGATACCAGACTGAGTCCAACCCGGTATTGATTGCATTCAATCAATACACCTTGTGAAGCACATAAACAACACGACAGCGACCATCTCCGTACGTCTCCGAGGAAATAGAAGATATTTCCAAAACGGTCAAAAATCCAGTTTCTATGCTTCAACCCGGACCGCGTAGGTGGTGAACCAGGTTCCTAGAATTTTCTTCGACCCAAAGAAAACAACAATGATCATTCCACTATAATAAAAGAAATCCTTGCCCCGTGTAACCTGTCAAATAGGGGCCGACATCCATCCACACGAGAAGACTTCAGTGACTCCCGCCCATTACCAATTTGCCATGCCTTATCGCACTCGCCCAACCCGCTGGTAAGGACGTAGCCTCCTTATCCGAGCCCTCAATTCCCATTCGCCGGGGTGACGTCTCGTGTGACATGCGTATCAGTTACTAGCCAAGGCACGAAGCTAATTGGCGATTTCTTCCGAGGGGAGATACCTTCCCACGCCGTAGGTAAGGGGAGATAGCAATACGAACGACATTATCTGAACACCTCTCACAAGCAATAGCACCCCGTAAAATCTGCACATTAGTGGAGTAGCAAGTGTAGATCCCTGCGCGCGAACGCTCCTAGGGATTTGCTACAGCTCGTGCCGGTATCTCGGAACATCAAGTTAAAGCAGCCCGTTGTTTCTGTGATACCTCCCGAGGGAACGGTGCTATCTCTGTCCTGCAATGTCCTGCCCCTTGCCACCCCACAGTGCCAAGGGCGAGGGAGAGGGGGGGGGGGGGGGGGGGG